>QRFJ01001025.1:188285-231341 GCA_006176705.1 Cocos nucifera | reverse complement strand
CTTGTCCTAAAATCATGTGATGAAATTTGGATAAGGCTCTCCCAAATACCCTGTATGGTTTTGTCTTGATCTAACTAGACCTTGTCCTAACTTGATCAAGACTTATCTTAAATTTCATGAGATAGGAATAAGACAAGAATTGTCTTAACCAAATCAGGATTTGTCCTAAAATCATCAGATGGAATTTGGACAAGGGTCGTTTGACCCAATCTTTGCAGGAGTTAAGGGATATGGCATGCACCCCCTAGAGTTTATCTGAGGGCACAATTCCATATGGTTTTTTACGTGAAGAAAAATGGGCACACACCCCATATTGTGTACGCCCACAAGTTGATAAAGATGGAGTTTAAACATTTGAAGAGTTCAAACATTTTGGAATAAATCTCATGCACCTTATCTTTTTCACCTATGTTTCTTACACCATTTTTCTTTGTGTTTTTGGCAACAAAATTATGGAGAAAATTTGAAGATGGCATGGAATAACTACGAGGTTACACATTCAAATAAGATTTGAACAAGTCATGGAGTTTGAATTGTCCAAACTCTAGAGATAAACCTTATGCGCCCAACCCTCTTGTCCATGATATCTCATGCCACTTTTACCTATATTTTTTTGCAACAAAAATTCAAAATAAAGTATATATGGCATGGGCTTCATGGGAGAGTCCTTTTGCATGTTTGCTTTGACCCATTCAAAGTCAGATGCTGAGAGACTCTAGGGTTTGGTCTATAAATAGATCCTTGATCAAAGGTGTTTGATGATAGTGATTATTCCATGGCAAAGCCTTATGAATTTCTCCATCTCCATGCCACCTATCCTCTTCTTCTCCCTCTTCTCCATGCCTAAGGAGTTGGGTGAATTAGCCATCAAGAGTTGGTGGAGCATTGCTGCAAAGACTACGTCAAAGAGATCCCGATCATAAGATGATTGTGCTGCTATCGAAGATCAAATTGTTGGCGAACCAGGAAGATTTTATTTCTTATATTTGGAGATTAGATTCAAAAGAAGGAGACTTTTAGATTTGACCTGAGTAGATATCGATAGAGACTGGGCACGTGCATGGCTAGTTTTTGGAACCTCGGATCACTAGATCATCGCTATGGGTGAATAGTTCACCCAAACAGGTGATATCATTATCACTATTTTAATTTTAATTTTAATTTTTATTTTTAGATCTATCTAATTAGATCTGATCAAAATTATAGAAAAATTTTTAAGAATTTTATTGCAAATATGATTCGATTAGATCAATCCTATGGCAGAAAAATTAAATTTTTCTTCAACTAGTATCAGAGCTACGTTTGCAGTTCCAGATCATGATTATTTTATGATATAATTATTTAATTTTTAGATATTACATGAGATGTAATTAGATCTAAAATTAAAAATTGCATAGTTTTAAATTAATATATATTTGATATATACAATGCATGTTATAGTCTAGATCTATAGTTCCATATCATGATAGTTTCAAATATGTTTTAGATTAGATTTGATTTAATTTTTTATAATTTGATCATTTAAGTTTCAAATATTATATTATATATAATCAGATCTGAAATATAATACATAATTTAAATTTTTGAAATATATGATGTAGGCAACCATGTCTAGACTAGGTTTGTAGTTCTAGTCATGATTGTGTATATCTAAATTTTTATGAAATATTTATTTAATTTTTAGAAAATTATATGTGATATAATCAGAAATGAAAGCATGACATAGATGTTTAAATTGATACATGAGATGTACGTAAAGCATGCATAGTTTAGATCTTTAATCACATATGAGATATATGTGTTAGATTAAACTGTTTTGTAATATTGTTTATATTTTTTATTAAGGTATTCCCCTTGCTGTCTGGTCATTAGAGTAAAAAGAGTTTAAAGGCTCTCTCTTCCCATTCGATAGGATGGTAGGGGTGCTATGCATTTATCCTTAATCAAAAATCAAAACTTATTTTTCTACAAAATCCTAAATCCTGAAATCTTAGGATCTTTGATGCATGTTTTATTTACAAACCCTAGACTTAATTAAGAATTAAGTTTAAGAAATCAATTAGATCTAAAAGTTATGAATTTTTAGATCTAAAATATCTTCATGAAACATGAGTTCAGGTATGGGTAGCTCAATTAGGTCTGGCGGTTGATCAAATCGAGTCAAGAGTTGGTTAGGTGGAATCAAGAGTGCTTAGAATTGACCAATCTAATAGTTGTAAGTCTTGATCAAGATCGACTCACAATCACATATGGTCAATAAAGTTAAGACCTAATTTGGTTTCGCAGGTCAAGCTTGGAGCTAATCCAATTAGTTCTGGTTCAATATTTTGGTGTCTAAGGTAAGTTTTGCAAATATGATCGACTAATTTTTAATTGGAAGCACGCGACCTGAATGTGTTCACAATGAGTTAATGGCATATCCCTTCCATCGGTTTCACTTACTTGGCCATTTGGATCGATTCAGTTCTAATTAAGGGTGGCTAATGATTTGAGCTAACCCATACCACTAGGTTAGTCATAATTGTTATGACTAAGTCAAATCAAGTCTAAAAGATCTAAATCAAATCTTTCTAAGAAAATATTAAGTCATAGGTCTTTCACTATTGTAGATGTGTGGGCCCTTCCCAAGGTTGATTATTCTCAGTTGGAAACAGTGGTTAAGTTGCACCGGAAAGATGCAACTATATCTATTAGGCATAGGATGCTATGGATTGGAAGATGGGTTAGGCTTAATATTCTAGATATGATGAGGATCTCAATCAAAAATCTAGTTCCTGCAAATGGTGGATCTAACTTAACTAAAAAGTAGAGCAATATTTTGGGCACGGTGAGCATCATAATGTAGAGACCAAGTTTGGGTGCACCATGATTGGAGAATCATTAGACAAGAGTTGTCCACCCATCAGCTGACCCATCATCAATAACTATTAGGTGAGGTGACGAGCTAATCGGTGGGACCGCACCATCTACTAAAAATCTTTCATCGTGAAGATTTTTGCATCTCTGCCAAGAAAGTGTAGGAATCCGAGAAAATAGTGAGAGCCTAATTTGTTTAATAAAGAAACCTCTAAATAAATTAGTTGAGTCAAATTACAAGTCTAGCTAGAAACTTTGACTCTCTACAGAAAAATGCCTATATCTAACCTCTTAGTCCGAATTTTATATACCCACTGACTGATTGGACCTAATTACAAGGATTGGCTAAAAAACTTCAAAATTGCTTTGGGTTTGAAAAGGCTGACCTATGTATTGGACTAGGAACTTCCCACCCTACCAGCCCGTCCGACCATGAAAGAAATATGCCCTCAAGCCAATCAAAATTTATATTTTGATGGGCTATTCTTTTAACTTCCAAACTCATGTAATGACATTTTCAAATAAATAAAGATAATTTATTTCATCATATGCTGCATCTTAATTATTTATTTAAGATTATGATGAATCCCATAAAGTAGGGCTATAGTTTTAGAGTTATGATGAGATCATACTTGTGAAACCTAAAACCTCAAAATCCTAATCTAAAATATTTCTGATCGATGGAACATTAAGTTGGGGATCAATATTTTCGAAAAGACTAGTACATCCTATGTATGCTTAATATAAGGGTGATTGATCTCACTATCACTTAAATATGAACTAATACAAGAATGTAGGTCCTCATTAGAGAATCAGTTCACTGAATTGATCCAATTTGAGAACATCTAATGGTGTCTTATCTACATGTCAATAGATGGTTCTCATAGTGGGAGTTGTGCATGTAATCTTTTGACCTGAGACTACCATAGAACCTTGTATGCATGAATCCATATTTTGGTTCACACTCATTCATGACTTAGTCAAGTATAGGATGATCTGATATGGTGGATTATATATGGAGATTATAAGTAGGTCAACAAGGAATCGATCATTCCTAGTAAGAGGAGATTGCATTCTACTTGCTTCAATCGAATGATGGTTCAGGAAGACTTTGATCAAAGCATGATGAAAATTAGAAATGGTTTCTAATATTTTATTAATCAAATCATGATCATATGATTAGAAGCAAAATGAATATGAAAATGGTTTTGACATGATTCCATATCCATAGTCATATTCGAGATTTAAGGTGATTGAAGGATCCTGTTGCATGGTAACTTTTCACTGAAGGGTACTTTTGATTTTTTTCATCAAAATTTTATATCTTTCGAATAGACATGATACATTGTTAGACATCAATCTTGTCTTGTAGGTTCAACCAAATTAAAGAGTTTAATTTGATTGTTAATTAGAAAGAGTGCTAATTGATCAAATTAGATTAGGAAGTTTTGATCTAAAATGGTTTGGTTAAGTTCTAACCAAATTAGGTCAAATTGCATCCGGATCCACTACTGGCTAGATATGGAACCCAATAGGTTACACACAAAGAGAATTGATCAAGGGTCTAATTGGATTAGATCATGTTTGTAGGTTAAATATGCTAGCACATATTGCAAACCGTAGCACGTTGATTCAAATCAGATTCAAATCAGGTTCCAATTTAGGCTAATTAAATCCAATTTGAGTCAAATCAAATTTTGCTAATTGATTGGGTTGACCCTTGACTTGCTAATCAAGTGATTGGATGTTATAAATAAGCCACCCACATGCTAGAGACTCTCTTTCTTTGGCACATGGGATTTGGTCCATGTGCTAGGGACGTGGTGCATGGATATGTTTTGACGCCAAAGTCTTCCTTTGTTTTCTTTTCACGTAAATTTTGTTACATCATTTCAGATGAAGAGGGGGAATAGAAGAGTTCTTCTACAAGTTATTCTCTTCGTTGGTTATTAGATTTTTAGATAACCAAAGAGTCTTTGCCACCCCCTTTCTTGTAGGTGCCTCTTAGACCAAGTCAAAGGCCCTTTGGTCTTTTGATTTTTCTATGCCTACCTTTTGTTTGGTGTACCTTTTGAAGGCCACTAGATGGCCTTTAAGTCTGATCTCATCCCTTGATTTATGACTCTACATATTGAAGTCTTGCAACTCTTCGGAAGAAACTTACGTCGAAATTTTATGAAGAGTCCTTCTACTTTAAGACACATCTTCGTATTAATTCTATGTATTCTGCATGGTGATTTCTTTTGAAGAGGCATGAGATAGGCTGATGGGCATAAGATTTTAAATGGAAAAAGGCCTGAGAAAATTAAGGAGGCGCCTCTACGTACATTATAAATAGGGGTGCACTCTGTAGTGTCAAGGTGATTTGAGAACTCTTCTTTCTTCCTTACCACTCTCTATAGTTGTCCAATTTCTTTCTTCCTTCCCTTATTAAGACAAGTCCTAATTAATGACAAAAAGGTCTGCTTTAAGATAAGGGCTTAGGAAGATTGCAAAGGAAGACAAGAAAAAAAAAGATAAGAAAGGGTAGGAAAGAAGGGTGATAGCAAAGGCTAGGAAAGGTTTTGCCCAAATAATTAAAGTTCTTATCATAAGAATTTTAATTAAAATAAATAAAAGTGTTGGTGTCTTGATCAAGTTTTCGTGTGGATCAATATTAGAGGATGAACACATAGGCATCTGGTGGAATCCCTGACGAACTGTTACTGGTGATCAAGGTTAAGTTGGAGTTTAGCGATTAGAGGTATGTTCCAATACCTTCATTTGTGTTGTAAATACATATTATATGATTTAAATTCTAATAAGATGGTCCTAGGTTTTAGGTTTAGTTATATGATTTCATTATTTTTTTTTTGAAATCCATGCTTCCGTTCTGCGCACCAAATTCAACAGTGGTATCAAAGCAAACCTTATTAGACTAAATTATATGTTGTTATGTTTATGATTTAATGAAAAAATTGTCAATATGATATGATCATATTTAAAATTTTAGCATATTTTTAATGTGATGTGATCATGTTTAATTATTTATAATTAGATTATGATGTATATCATTCTGTAAGGTTGCCCTAGCATAGTGACAAATGTTCACTATGTGATGATGGTTGTCCTAGAGTGATGATACATGCTGATATGATTGATATGTTTAATTCATGTATGTTATATGAATTAGAATGTGCATAGAGACTAATTAAAGCCTCCTATAAAATTATATTAAGTTGTAGTGCAATCAACCAATAGCAGAACTAATCTGGATGTAAAATTGATCAATCGGTGTCTAGAAAATTGGTTCATGATTGGTAAAGAGAACATGATTTTTAATTGATTCCATTCTCTGACCTAGCCAATTCATTGGTGTCTAAGAAAAGCAACAGAAGGACCCCCAACTCTCTTCCACTTACCTGATCAATTCAATTGATTTAATTCTAGATTGGATGCTTAGGCATTGCTGTTGAAATTTGGATCTGATATGCAACCGAGTCGGATCGGATATGCAGCTGAGCTGGCTCAAGATGAGATCGAGCCAGCTCAAGGTAGATTCGAGCCAGCTCTCTCGGATGGATAGAAAGCAGTGCATAGGCCAAATGCTATCAAGCTGGCTCGACTATGGATCGAGCTAGCTCGACGGATGGATTCTTTTGATTCACTATATTAAAGGCCTTCCTTCATGCTAGTTTATTATTATGTCATAAATCATATTAGGTTTATTGTGCAACCACAAGATTGATTATGGAACTGATGTAATATTGATCTAATGCATAATGATGCTTACTGCATTTTGGATGTATTGCTTTATTGTGTAACCACAAGAGTAGTTATATTTCATTATGACTATATAGAAATGAGGGATCTTGCTTAACTAAAATATTATAGTTTGTTGTACTAACACAAGATTATTAATATTTTAGAGGCCAAGAATATATTGAAAATTGCATGAGATGTAATTGAAAAGAGTTTCCTACCTTTGAACTTATAAAAAGATTTGTTGTATAACCACAAGACTTTTTTTATAAGGAATTAGGATCTTAATCCTACTAAAAAAAATAATTAGGTTTTCTCGATTATCATATTTGAGGATTATGATATTCGATAAAATAGTGAAAGACACAATTAAATTAAAGTTCTTATTTAATTATGTATATCATCTGATTTATTTGCTTATATAATATTTTTTATTATGTAGAATAAATGGCTTCTTCACTTTCACTATGTTCAATTTTGAATTCAAATAAGTTGACTAGTCCTAACTATGTGGATTAGCTAAGAAACATAAAAATAGTACTCAGTCAAGAAAAACTCTCCTATATTCTTGATGCTCCCGATCTTGAACCATTAGAAAAAGATGCTATAGAGGAAGAAAAGTTCTCCACATGCAAGATGTGGGAAAATGATTCTCTTACTGTCAAGTGCATCATACTTGCCTCCATGAGTAACGAGTTATAGATGCAACATGATGGCATGGATACTCAATCCATATTGCTCAATCTAAAAGAACTTTATGAATAGTAGAGTAGGACTACTAAATATGAGATATCTAAGCAATTATTTTATGCCAGGATGGTAGAGGGTTCATCCATGCAAAACCATGTTTTGATGGTAATTGATCTAATCACTTGATTAAGTCAATTAGATTTTATCATGGATGGGGAGTTGAGTCAGGATCTAATCCTGCATCACTTTCAAAATCATTTTCTTAGTTTGTTGTGAATTATCACATGAACAAACTAAATACTTCCTTGCCTGAGCTATTAAATATACTTAAAATAGCAGAGAGCCATATCAAGAAGGATAAGGCTCCTCTTCTTCTTATAGATGGGGTCTTCAAGAAGAAGGCAGGTAGAAAGGGTTCTAAGAGGAGGATGAATCCTAAAGATGGTATAAATAAGAAGAAGAAGGAAAAGAATGCCTTTGGATAGATGACCTATTTTTACTATAGCAAAGCAGATCATTGGAAGAGAAATTGCAAGGTTTACCTTGCAACTATGAAGACTGGTACAAATGTTGCACCAAAAGATATGTATGAGATCATACAATTTTGTCATTAAATTTTTTTATTTCAAACTCTTGGATATTAGATACCGGCTTTGATTTTTATATCTATAAATAATTGCAAGGATTACAGAAAATTAAGAGTTTGAATAAAGGTGACTTTGAGCTCTACGACACTGGAGGAGAGTCCATCCAAGCGAAAGCTGTAGGAACAAATATATTAAAGTTACATTCTAAAAAGGTCTTAGAGTTGATAAATTATTATTATATGCCTAAGATCATTAGAAATATTATATCTATATCCTTATTATTAAAATAAGATTATAGTCTTGATGTAACGAGCAATGGTTGCTCGATCAAATATTCTAATGAAATAATATGTTCTGGCATTTTTAATAATGGCTTGTTAACTTTATGTTTGGATGACAATATTTTTCACATTGATAAAAGTAGAAAACATAAGAGAGAAAACATAAATAACACTTTACTTTGGCATTATCGACTTGGTCATATTAGTGAGACCAAGATTAACAAGCTATACAAAGAAAAGTTCTTTGATCCTTATGATTATAAATTATTAGAAACTTATGAATCATGTCTCATGGGTAAAATGACTAAGACTCCATTTAGTGGACATGGAGAAAGGATAAGTGAGTTATTAGAACTTGTACATATAGATGTATGTGGTCCTATGACAACTCAGGCTAGAGGCGGGTACTCTTATTTTATAACGTTCACTGATGATTTATCTAGGTTTGGATATGTGTATCTTATGAAATATAAATTTAGGATATTTGATAAATTTAAATAGTATCAAAGTATGATCAAAAAATAAATTAGAAAGAATATAAAAATCTTTCGATCTGATCAGAGAGGAGAATACTTATCTAGTGAATTTTTAGACTATCTTAAAGTAATTAACATTTTCTCTGAATGGACCCCTCCTTATACACCATAATTAAATGATATAGTCGAAAGGAGAAATCATACCTTATTAGATATGGTACGGACCATGATGTGCTTCACAGAATTACTTATTTTCTTCTAAGGTCATGCCCTGGAGAGCGTAATATATATTTTGAATAGAGTACCTTTGAAGTCTGTATCTAGCACTCCATATGAGATATGGAGAAGAAAGAAATCTAATCTTAAGTATCTTAAGATATATGGTTGTCCAGCATATGTAAAAAAAAAATTTGGACATAAGCTAGATGTTAGAGCAGATGGATGTCTATTAATAGGATATCCTAGAGATAGTATGGAATATCTATTCTACCATCCTACTAAACAAAAGGTGTTTGTAAGTAGGCATGCCACTTTCATGGAAAAAGAATTCATTCTAGAAAGAGGCAGAGGGAGAAACATTAAACTTAGTGAAGATCAAGAAAAATAAATAGATATTTCTCAAGTAAATAAACATATAAATAAGGAAGAACCAGAACACACAACTCCAATCCATAGGCTTGATAGAGTGCAATATGCACCTATGAGGTACGAATTTATTATTGAGAATAATGAAGCCCAAGTCATTGAGAATGATGAACCTCTAATCTATATGGAAGCTATCATGAGTAGAGACTCAGATAAATGGCTGGCTGCCATGCAATCCAAAATGGACTCCATGTACACCAACAAAGTATGGACTTTGATGGATGCACTAAAGGGTGTGAACCCTATTGGGTGCAAATGGGTCTATAAGAAAAAGATTGGAATAGATGGTCAAGTTGAAACCTATAAGGCCAGATTAGTGGCTAAGGATTTTAGGCAAAAATAGGATATTGATTATGATGAAATATTTTCACCTATTGCCATGCTTAAATCTATTCAGATTATGCTTGCAATAGCAGCATACAATGATTATGAAATATGGCATATGGATGTGAAGACCGCCTTCCTTAATGGTTTTTTTGAGGAGAAGGTTTACATGTCACAGCTAGAAGGATTTATCTCAAATGAGAGACCAAATCAGGTATGCAAGCTTAAAAGATCCATTTATGGATTGAAGCAACCTTCAAGAAGTTGGAATATCCATTTTGATGTTACAGTCAAAGAGTTTAGCTTTATCAAGAATGTGGATGAACCATGGATGTACAAGAAGACTAGTGGGAGTACCATAGTTTTCTTAGTTCTATATGTAGATGAAATACTCCTCCTTGGGAATGATATCCCAATGTTGTAATCTATCATGTTATGGCTATCATATAAGTTTTCCATGAAAAACTTGGAAGAAGCATCCTATATACTAGGTATAAAGATCTACAGATATAGATCTAAGAGGATGCTAGGCTTGTTCCAGTCTAGATACATTGACTTAATACTGAAAAGGTTCAGCATGGATGGAAGTAAAAGAGGTTACATATCCATGAGTCAAGGCATACATCTCTATAAGAAGATGTCTCCTAAGATACCTGAAGAGAGAAATAGAATGAGTTCTATTCCTTATTCTTTGGTTGTAGGATCAATAATGTATGCCGTGTTATATACCAAGCCTGATGTTGCTTAAGCTTTAGACATAGCTAGTAGATTTTAGGCTGATCCAGGAGAGGATCATAGGAAAGCTGTGAAAAATATTCTTAAGTACTTGAGAAGGACTAAGGATATTTTTTTGATATATGATGGATCTGATCTCAAACTAGAAGGATATTCTGACTCTAGTTTTCAATCAGATCTAGATGATAGCAAATTCATTTTAGGATATATCTTTACTCTGAATGGTGGAGCAGTGAGTTAGAAGAGTACCAAGAAACCAACTATAGCTGACTTAACCACTGAGGTAGAGAACATAGCTACAAGTGAAGCTGCCAAGAAAGCTATCTAGATGAAGAAGTTTATCACTGAATTGGTTGTTGTTGGTGCAAAATCTGATTATCATCGGATCGAGCTAGAGTTGAGGAGGACGAGGTCGCTGTCAGTGACCTGCAAGATAAAGTTCTATCTAGAGTCGGTGGTGGTGGCTCCGGTAGGATCCTCCAATAATTAAGTCAGCTCTTCTGGCCAACAAAAATGGAGTGCTCAGGAATGAGTTCGGTGGAGCATTAGAGGGGAGAGCTTAGAGCTTAGAGAAAGTATATTTGGAGAGTTCCATTTTATAGATGGAGCTTGTAGCGGGTTGATGGTGACAGCTGTAGCTGCTTGATAGGGGGCCGCTCGAGATCTGATGGAGTTAGTCATAAAGGGAGGCATCGTCTACAGCACCACCTATAATAGATTGATGGTGACAACCATCACCGCCCGATAGCGGGTCGCTATCACCTACAGTGGATTGATGCTGATCATTCATCGAGATTTAATAGCCATAGCTCTAAGAAAGCAGGCATTGGTTGGTGGACTTTGGCATATATCAATTCTAAAGGAGTTCGGACATCTAAAGGGGATATGTCTGGTGGGATTATCCGAGAGCAATCTACTGGAGAAATCTGACTTAGGCAGATGTCTGGGAGGAGTTCGGCTCCTGGAGGAGTTCGATCGAAGGAGAAGCTCGGAAGAAGTTTGGCTCCCATAGACGTACGACTGAAGGGGCACAGAGGGAGTTCGGCTCTCGTGGGAGTCCGACTGAGCTCGACTGCTGAGGAGTTCGATAGGCTGAAGAAGTTTGGCTAAGACCCGACCACTGGAGAGTTCGGTAGGAGCTCAACTGTTGAGGAGTTTGGTCGGCTGAAGGAGTTCGACTATGACTCAATTGCTGGGGAGTTCGGAAGGAGCTCGACCACTGGAGAGTTCGATCAGCTGAAGGAGTTCGACTAGGACTCGATCGTTGGAATTCTTTCATGACCACCAATTGCATTAGGATGAGCATCGGACTGGACTTTGATAGGAGTGGGGTTTATCTCCAATAATAGTCCCCTCCACTCCCGAGTTTGAAATTCGAAGGAAGAGAGTGCAGAAAAGGCGACTATCGAAGTGCTCTTTAGAGCTCCGCACTAGTTCAGGTTAAAGCTCAGAGGAGATCTCATGTCCAGCCAAAGTTGAAGTTGAAATTGAAGCTCGGGGGAGATCTCATCTCTAGTCGAGGTTAAAGTTGAAGTTAAAGCTCGGAGAAAATCTCATCTCCAGCCGAGGTTGAAGGAGATCTCGTCTCCTACGGTTGAGGTCGGAGGTTGAGCTCCTCGGGGGAGATGTCATCTTTAGCAGCCAAGGTTGAAGTTGAAATTGAGGCTCGGGGGGACCTCATCTCCTGCAGCCGGGGCTGACTTGATCGCTCGTGGGAGATCTTATCACCTATAGTAGAGGTTGATATGGGCACTCAGGGGAGATCTTATCACCTACAGTAGAGGTTGATACGGGCGCTCGGAGGAGATCTCATCTCCTACTGCTGAGGTTGGCTCAGAGGAGATCTTACCTCCTATAGTCGAGGTTGATATGGGTGCTCGGAGGAGACTTATCTCATGCAGCCGAGGTTGATATGTATGCTCGGAGGAGATCTTATCTCCTACAGCTGAGGTTGATATGGGCGCTTGGAGGAGATCTTATCTCCTACAGTCGAGGTTGGCCCGATCGCTATAGCCGAGGTTGGCTCGGAGGAGATCTTATATCCTGCAGTCAAGGTTGATATGAATGCTAAGGAGAGATCCTATCTCCTACAGCCAAGGTTGATATGGACGCTCGGAGGAGATCTCATCTCCTGCAACTGAGGTTGGCTTGATTGCTATGGCCGAGGTTGGCTCGAAGGAGATCTTATCTCCTACAGTCAAGGTTGATACGGACACTCGGGAAAGATCTTATCTCATGCAGCCGAGGTTGATACAGACTCTTAGGGGAGATCTTATCTCCTCTAGTTGAGGTTGATATGGGCACTCGGGGGAGATCTCATCTCCTGCAGTCGAGGTTGGCTCGGTCACTGCAGTCGAGGTCGACTCGAGGGAGATCTTATCTCCTGCAGTCGAGGTTGATATGGACGCTCGGAGAGGAGATTTTATCTCCTACAGTCAAGGTTGATACGGGCGCTTGGGGATGATCTCATCTCTTGCAATCGAGGTTGATCCAATACTGCGGTCGAGGTTGGCTCAGGAGAGATCTTATCTCCTATAGTCGAGGTTGATATGGACGCTCGGAGGAGAGCTTATCTCCTACAGCCGAGGTTGATATGGACGCTCGGGGGAGGTCTTATCTCCGACCGAGGTTGACACGGTCGCTCGAGAGAGATTCTATCTCTAGCCGAGGTTGACACGGTCGCTCGAAAGAGATCTTATCTCTGGTCGAGATTGACATGATCGCTCGAGAGAGATCTTATCTCTAGCCAAGCTTGAAGTTGATCTTGTCTTCTGTAGACTTTGAAGCTCGGTCTTTGACTTTGCTCATGTTAGGATGAGGTTCTCCTCCTATTTCTAATGAGTTATGGGGGCACATAAGGGCCATTGTCAGGGCCTCACCCTCCATCTCGTCTAAAATGAATGAGTACTTCAACTTTGCTTGAATTAGGATGAGGTTCTCCTCATGTTCCTAATGGGCTGTGGGGGCACATAAGAGCCATTGTCTAGGCCTCTCCCCCCATCTCATCTAAAATGAATGAGTTTCTTCGACTTTGCTTGCGTTAAGACGAGGTTCTGCTATTCCTAATGGACTATGGGGGCACGTAAGGGCCATTGTCAGGGCCTCTCCCCCATCTCATCTAAAATGAATGAGGCCTTCGACTTTGCTTGTATTAGGATGAGGTTCTCCTCTTACTCCTAACGGACTGAGGGGGCACATAAGAGCCATTGTCTGGGCCTCTCCTTCCATCTTGTCTAAAATGAACGAGGCCTTAGACTTTGCTCACATTAGGACGAGGTTCCCTCCTATTTCTAATGAGCTGTAGGGGCACATAAGGGCCGTTGTCAAGGCCTCTCCCTCCATCTCATCTAAAATGAATGAGGCCTTCGACTTTGCTCGCGTTAGGATGAGGTTCTCCTCCTATTCCTATCGGGCTGAGGGGGCACACAAGGATTGTTGTCTAGGCCTCTCCTCCCATCTCGTCTAAAATAAATGAGGCCTTTGACTTTGCTTACGTTAGGATGAGGTTCTCTTCCTATTTCTAATGGGCTATGGGGGCACATAAGGGCCATTGTCTGGGCCTCTCTTCCTATCTCATCTAAAATGAACGAGGTCTTCGACTTTGCTCGTGTTAAGATGAGGTTCTCCTCCTATTCCTAATGGGCTGTGGGGGCACATAAGAGCCATTGTCTGGGCCTCTCCCCCCATCTTGTCTAAAATGAACGAGGCCTTTGACTTTGCTCACGTTAGGATAAGGTTCTCCTCCTATTCTTAAGGAGCTGAGGGGGCACACAAGGGCCGTTGTCTGGGCCTCTCCCCCATCTCGTCTAAAATGAATGAGGCCTTCGACTTTGCTCGCATTTAGGATGAGGATTCTCCTCCTGTTCCTAATGAAATATGGGGACACATAAGGGCCATTGTCTGGGCCTCTCCCCCCATCTCGTCTAAAATGAACGAGGCCTTCGACTTGCTCATGTTAGGATGAGGTTCTTCTTCTATTTCTAACATGGCCGCTATTGTTTGCTTCTTTCCTATCATCAGGTAGTTTTTGCATCGAGAAACAATAATGTTGAAATGGAGGAGTCTTATTGAAGAAAAATTATCGGTAGTACATTCTCGGATTCTCCGAGTCTCAAGGTCATAGGAGCGTTGTTCCTCCAAGCTTCTCAGGCGGTAAGTCCCAGACCTGATGACCTCCTCTATTTTGTGCTGGCCTTCTCAATTTGGAGCAAGCTTCTCTTTGCGTTGATGCTGGGAGATGACAGCCCATTGAAGTATCAAGCCCTCAGAGATAGCATCGATGATGCCGAGAGACAGTCGATCTCCTTGTTGTTCCTCTCTCATTGATGGTTCTAGCTTCTGAGGGAGAACTTCTTCATGCCCTTCTATTGAAGCTTTCTTGATGATGAGCTTGAGGAGTTCGGCCTCGCTCGTGCTTGAGGGGAGTCCGTAAGTGTGGCCGAAGTTCGTTTCGCCCTCCTACGAAGCCTCCTGGGGGAGAACTTCATGCCCTTTTGCTAGGGCTTCCTTGACGATGAGCTCTTGGGGGAGTTCAGCCTCACTCGCACTCGGGAGGAGTGCATGAGTGCAGTCGAACTTCATTCCACCCTTTTACGAGGCCTCCTAAGGGAGAACTTCATGCCCCTTTTTTAGGGCTTTCTTGATGACGAGCTCTTAGGGGAGTTCAGCCTCACTTGCGCTCGAGGGGAGTCTGTGAGCGCGGCCGAACTTCATTCCATCCTCCTACGAAGTTCTCCCCTCCATCGATGGTGAGTCTATTAGACTCGTCCGTCTGCCACTCTCGTATGATTTCTTCATCCTTCAACTTGAAGGCTTCTTTCACATGGGCATATCCTTCAGCCCAAGCCAGCAGATCGGTGAAGTCCCTGGGATATCTCTTCTCCAGGAAAAATAGCAAGTCATTCTTTTGAAGACCGCCCTTGAGTGCAGCCATGGCAACAGACTAGTCTAGATTTTGGACCTCCAAAGCAGCAGCGTTAAACTGGATGACATAAGTCTGGATAGATTCTCCCTGCTTCTGCTTGACATTCATCAAAAAATCCGAACCTCGGCATGGATGTCGGCTGCTTATGAAGTGGGTCACGAACTGATGGCTCATCTGATCAAAAGAGAAGATCGTATTTGGCTTCAACGTCGAGTTCCAATTTTTTGCTACTCTTTTTAAGATAGATGGGAAGGCTCGGCACAATATGACATCTGGTGCACCATGGAGTAGCATCATAGTCTGGAAGGCCTCTAGATGATCAACTGGATCAAAGGTTCCATCGTAGCTTTCAAATTAAGGAAGCTCGAAGTTCAGCGGGATGGACTCTTGCATAATTCGGAGGAAGAATGGAGAGTTAGTGCAGACATCATCAAGGTGAGCCGGGGCGACGTGGTTGAGCTTCTCAATCCATGATCCATCTTCCACAATCTGTGATCGAGGGCGTCATCTTGGTTGCAGATCTTGGAGGACTTTCGACTACAAATGAGGAAGGTCTCCTCCAGGGGAGAACCATGATCCGAATATGAATTCTCTACTCTCTATTTCTCCTTCCTAGGGGTGATGGGTATGCTAGCCCGAGTACTCTTCCTTAGGAACAATTTTCATCATCCCGATGGTGGGTTTTCTGATGGAGTCACCACCGAGGGTTGCTGTATGGCCTGCACCATCTCGATGAGGCCCTAAATCCATTGCATCAGTAGGTTAAACTACTCCGCATCTATCGCAGCTACAGATGGAACCTGAGTTGCCGAGGCTGAAGTAGGAGCAGATGAATCTGGACGAGATCGGGCCGTGGAGTCCGTCGATCGTCGGATCGAAGCTCTCCTGGGAGGCATTTTCTCTCGAAAAAGAACTCTAGAGAGGAAGAAGGGAGATCTCTAGAGAGGGAAGAGAGAGGTCATCACTGAGCACTTCTTTAAGAACAGAAGAACCTCAGAGGCAGAGGGGGCCCTTCTTCTAGCGCTAATTCTGTTGGTGCAGAATCTAGTTGTCGTTGGATCAAGCTGGAGTGGAGGAGGATGAGGTCGCTGTCGGTGACCTACAAAATAAAGTCCAATTCAGAGTTGGTGGTGGTGGGTCCAGCAGAACCCTCCAACGATCAAGTCAGCTCTTTTGGCCAATAGAAATGAAGTGCTCAGGAATGAGTTCGGTGGAGTATTAGAGGGAAGAGCTTAGAGCTTAGAGAAAGCATATCTGGAGGGTTCCTTTTTATAGACAGAGCTTGTAGCGGATTGATGGTGATAGCTGTAGCTGTTTGATAGCGGGCCGCTCGAGGTCTAATGGAGTCAATAATGAAAGGAGGTGCCGTCTGCAATGTCGTCTGCAATAGATTGATGGTGATAGCGATCACCGCATGGTAGCGGGTCGCTGTCGCCTGCAGCAGACTGATGGAGACCGTTCGTTGAGATTTAATAGCCATAGCTCTGAGAAAGTAGGCGTTGGTTGGTGGACTTCGGCATATATCAATTTCAGAGGAGTTCAGACTCCTAAAGGGGATACATCTGGTGGGATTATCCGAAAGCAATCTGCTGGAGGAATCCGACTGAGGGAGATGTCTGAGAGGAGTTTGGCTCTTGAAGGAGTTCGACCGAAGGGAAAGCTCGGAAGGAGTTTGGCTCCCATAGGCATCCGACTGGAGGGGCACGAAGGGAGTTCGTCTCTCGTGGGAGTCCGACTGAGCTCGACCGCTGAGGAGTTTGACAGGCTGAAGAAGTTAGACTAAGTTTCGACTGCTGGGGAGTTTGGAAGGAGCTCGACCGCTGAGGAGTTTGATCGATTGAAGGAGTTCAGCTAAGACTCGATCGTTGGGAAGTTTGGAAGGAGCTCGATCACTGGAAAGTTTGGCCAGTTAAAGGAGTTCGACTAGGACTTGATCGTTGGGACTTTTCCATGACCATCGGTTGCATTAGGCTGAGCATCGGACTGGACTTCGGTAGGAGCAGGGTTTATCCCTAATAGGTGTTGTTCCTGAAATTGAGAATCCAGTACCACTTTACTGTGATAATACTAGAGCAGTTGCTCAAGCAAAGGAACCATGATCTCATCATAAATTCAAGCACATTCTGACCTCGTTCATGAAATAATCGAGAGATAAGATGTTGTCATTGAACGAGTAGACACAAAGAACAACATAGCAGGCCCATTTACTAAGACTTTACCATAACAGCAGTTCGATCACCATCTTAATTATTTGGGATTAAAATATAAAGGTGATTGGCTTTAGTGCAAGTGGAAGATTGAAAGAAATATGCCCTCAAGCCAATCGAAATTTGTATTTTGATGGGCTATTCTTTTGTCTTCCAAACTCATGTAATGATATTTTCAAATAAATAAAGATATTTTATTTCATCGTATGCTGCATCTTAATTATTTATTTAAGATTATGATGAATCTCATAAATTAGGACTATGGTTTTAGAGTTATGATGAGATCATACTTGTGAGATCTAAAATCTCAAAATCCTAATCTAAAATATTTCTGGTCGATGGAACATTGAGTTGGGGATCAATATTTTTGGAAAGACTAGCACATCCTATGTATGCTTGATATAAGGATGATTGATCTCACTATCACTTGTGTATGACACTAATATAAGGATGTGGGTGCTCATTAGAGAATGAGTTCACTGAATTGCTCTAATTCAAGAACATCTAATAGAGTCTTATCTACATGTCAATAGATGGTTCTCATAGTGGGAGTTGTGTATGTAATCCTTTGACCTGAGACTACCATAGAACCTTGTATGCATGAATCCATATTTTGGTTCATACTCATTCATGACTTAGTCATGTACGGGATGATCCGAAAATGGTGGATTCTATATAGAGGTTATGAGTAGGTCAACAAGGAATCGATCACTCCTCGTAAGAGGAGATTGCATTCTACTTGCTTCAATCGAATGATGGTTTGGAAAGACTTTGATCAAAGCATGATGAAAATTGTTAGGGATAGACCCCACTCCTGTCGAAGTCCAATTTGATGCCCTGCTTGATGCAACCAGTAGCCGCGGAAGAGCTTCAACAGGCAGGTCCGGATCGAACCCCTTCAGTCGGCCGAACTCCTCAGCGGTCGAGCTCCTCGAACTCCAAGCGGCCGGGCTTTAATGGAATTCCCCAGCGCCCAAACTCCTCAGCCGTCATCTCCCAGTCGAACTTCTCACTGATCGAGCTCTTGCCGAACTCCCCAGCAACCGAGCCTTAGCCGCATGCCTCTGGTCAGACGCCTACAGGGGCCAAACTCCTTCCAAGCTTCCTCTTCAGGAGCCCGAACTCCTCCAAAATGGGCACATGACGAAGGCCTTCAACCCTTCATTCGGTTGGCTCTACAGCCATCACCATCAGTCCGTCGCAAGCTCTGCAGCCATCACCATCAGTCCACCGCAAGCGATAGCGACCCGCTATCAGGTGGCGATGGCAGTCACCATCAACCCACCGCACACGGCACCTTTCCATGAGACTGACTCCGTCGAACCTCAAGCGGCCCGCCAGCATGCGGCTGCAGCTATCACCATCAAGCTCTGCTATAAAAAAGACCCTCCAGATATGATAATCTCTCTGATCTCTAAGCTCTCCTCTTCTTCTCCAAGCTTCGGAACTCATTCCCGAGCACTCCATTCTTGTTGGCCAAGGATGACTTGATCGTCGAAGGGTCCTGCCGGAGCCACCCCCCCACCGGCTCCGGACGGGACTTTGTTTTGCAGGTCCTCGACGGCGACCTCATCGGCCTCCACTCCAGTGGACTCCAGCGATGATCAATTTTTGCGTCAACAGATTGGTGCTAGAGGAAGGGCTTGAACCTTTGAGGTTCCCTTATTCTTAAAGGAGTGCTCGGCGATGATTTTTCTCTTCCCTCTCTGGAGATCTCCCTCTTCTCTTCCGAAGAGAAAATGCCTCCGAGGAGAGCTTCGACTCGATGCTCGGCGGCCTCTGCGGTCCGATCCCATCTAGATCCGTCTGTTCCTGCTTTAGCCTCGATAGCTCGGGCTCCACCTGTACTCGTGGTGGATGTGAAGCAGTTCAACCAGCTTGTCCGATAGGTCCGTGGCCTCACGGAGGCATTGTAGGCCATACAGCAGCCCCCGATGGTGACTCCACTAGGAAACCCACCATCGGAATGTCGGGAACTGGCCCCAAGAAAGAGTACCAGGGCCAACATACCTATCTCCCCTGAGAAGGAGAAACAGAGAGCTGAGGATCCATGTTCGGATCATAGCACTCTCCTAGGGGAGACCTTCCCCATTTGTAGTCGGAAGCCCCCCAAGATTTGCAACCAAGACAACGCCCTCGATCGCAGACTGCGGAAGATGGATCGATGGATTGAAGAGCTCGGCCACGTCGCCCCGGCTCATCAAGCCGACATCCATGCTAAACCTCCTTTCTCCCTCCAAATTATGCAAGAACCCATTCCACCGAACTTCGAGCTCCCTCAACTTGAGAGCTACGATGGAACTTTCGATCCGGTTGATTATCTGGAGGCCTTCCATGCCATGATGCTACTCCACGGTGCTTCAGACGCCATACTGTGCCGAGCTTTTCCATCTACCTTAAAGGGAGTAGCTAAAAACTGGTACTCGGCATTGATGCCGAGCACGATCTTCTGTTTTGACCAGACGAGCAGTCAGTTCGCGGTCCACTTCGTCAGCAGTCGATGTTCGTGCCGAGATTCGGATTCCTTGATGAGTGTCAAGCAGAAGTAGGGGGAATCCATCTGGGCTTATGTCATCCGATTCAATGCCACGGCATTGGAGGTCTGGGACTTGGACCAGTCTATTGCGATGGCCGCACTCAAGGGCGGCCTTCAGAAAAATGACTTGCTGTTCTTCTTGAAAAAAAAGTATCCCAGGGACTTCGCCGATCTGCTGACTCGGGCTAAGAGATATGCCCGTGCAGAAGAAGCCTTCAAGTTGAAGGACGAAGAAGCCCTGAGAGAGCGGCTGGCGGATGATGGAGAACTGAGCGAAGTTCGACCGTGCTCGCAGACCCCCTCCGAAAGTAGGCGGGCCTGAACTCCTCGAACTCATCACCGAGGGAGCCCCGATAGAGGGGTGTGAAGAAGCCCTCCTCTCGGAAGCTTCCACGACTATGCCCCCCTCAATGCTCCTCGAACTCAGATTCTCACCAAAGTGAAGAACCAGCTGTCAAGACCAGAAGGGTTACTGTCTCCCCCAAACAAGCGCGATCAAAATAAGTACTGCCTCTACCATCGCGACCACGGCCATGACACCGAGGAATGCATCCAGCTCTAAGACGAAATTGAGGAGCTCGTCAGAAAGGGGCGGCTGGGTAAATTTCTCCGACACCAGTTTGAACAAGAAAAAGATCGACCAAGGGCGCTGCCATAGCCAGAGACGGCAAGGAGCTCGGCACTGCCATAGCCAGAGACCGCAAGGAGGTCAGCCACCTTACGGCCTCATCCACATTGCCCCTGGGATGAGATTGGTGCATCAGCGATTCGTCGTCTCCCGATGACAAGAGCTTGCACCAAATTGAGAAGGCCCGCATGAGGAGGTCGTCCACCCCGGGATTTATTGCCAAAGAAACGTGGAGGAACAATGCTACCACGATCCTAAAACACAGAATTTGGGGATGCACTGCTAGTAACTTCCTTTTAATAAATTTTTTTTCTTTCGATAATATTATTTCTAGATGCGAAAACTATACGATGACAGGGAAGAAGCAGTCAATAATTGCCATGTTAGGGATAGAAGGAGAACCTCATCCTAACGCAAGCAATAACCTTGGCTAGAGATAAGATCTCTCCCGAGCGAAGGCCTCGTTCACAAAAGATGAGATGGGGGGAGAGGCCCAGCGGCCCTTATGTGCCTCCACTGCCCGTTACGAATAGGAGGAGAACCTCATCCTAATGCGATCAACAACCTTGGCTAGAGATAAGATATTTTTCGAGCGACCGCTAACAACCTCGATTAGAGATAAGATCTCTCTCGAGCGACCGTGGACAACCTTGGCTAGAGATAAGATCTCTTTCGACCGACCGAGTCAACCTCGGCCAGAGATAAAATCTCTTCCAAGCGACCGAGTCAACCTCGATTAGGAACAGGAGGAGAACCTCGTCCTAATGCGAGCAATTAACCTCGGCTAGAGATAAGATCTCTCCGAGTGAAGGCCTCGTTCACAAAGGACGAGACGGGGGGAGAGGCCAAGCGGCCTTATGTGCCCCCACTGCCCGTTAGGAACAGGAGGAGAACCTCGTCCTAACGCGAGCAACAACCTTGACTAGAGATAAGATCTCTCCGAGCGACCGCTGACAACCTCGGCTATAGATAAGATCTCTCCCGAGCGATCACTGACAACCTCGATTATAGATAAGATCTCTTTCGAGAGATCGAGTCAACCTCGACGAGAGATAAGATCTCTCCCGAGCGACCAAGTCATCCTCAGTTAGGAACAGGAGGAGAACCTCATCCTAATGCGAGCAATAACCTCGGCTAGAGACAAGATCTCTTCCGAACGATCGAGTCAATCTCGGTTAGGAACAGGAGGAAACCTCGTCCTAACACGAGCAACAACCTCGGCTAGAGATAAGATCTCTCCCGAGCGACCATAGTCAACCTCGGCTAGAGATAAGATCTCTCCCGAGCGATCATGGACAACCTCGGCTAGAGATAAGATCTCTCTCGAGCGACCGTGGACAACCTCGGCTAGAGATGAGATCTCTCCCGGGGCAACCGAGTCAACCTTGATTAGGAACAGGAGGAGAACCTCATCCTAACGCGAGCAACAACCTCGGCCAGATATAAGATCTCTCCTGAGCGATCGAGTCAATCTCAGTTAGAAACAGGAGGAGAACCTCATCCTAACGCGAGCAACAACCTCGGCTAGAGATAAGATCTCTTTCGAGTGACCGTGGACAACCTTGGCTAGAGATAAGATCTCTCCCGAGCGATCGTGGACAACCTCAGCTAGAGATAAGATCTCTCCCGAACGATCAAGTCAACCTCAATTAGGAACAGGAGGAGAACCTCATCCTAACGCGAGCAACAACCTCGGCTAGAGATAAGATCTCTCTCGAGCGATCGAGTCAACCTCGGTTAGGAACAGGAGGAGAACCTCATCCTAACGCGAGCAACAACCTCAGCTAGAGATAAGATCTCTCCCGAGCGATCATAGTCAACCTCGGCTAGAGATAAGATCTCTCCCGAGCGACCGTGGACAACCTCAGCTAAAGATAAGATCTCTCCCGGCGATCGAGTCAACCTTGATTAGGAATAGGAGGAGAACCTCATCCTAACACGAGCAACAACCTTGGCCATAGATAAGATTTCTCCCGAGCGACCGAGTCAACCTCTGTTAGGAACAGGAGGAGAACCTCATCCTAACGTGAGCAACAACCTTGGCTAGAGATAAGATCTCTCCCAAGCGACCATGGACAACCTCGGCTAGAGATAAAATCTCTCTCGAGCGACCATGGACAACCTCGACTAGAAATAAGATCTCTCCCAAGCGACTAAGTCAACCTCGGTTAGGAACAGGAGGAGAACCTCATCCTAATGCGAGTAATAACCTCGGCCAGAGATAAGATCTCTTCTGAGCGACCGAGTCAACCTCGGTTAGGAATAGGAGGAGAACCTCATTCTAATGCGAGCAACAACTTCGGCTAGAGATAAGATCTCTCCCGAGCGATCAAGTCAACCTCAGTTAGGAATAGGAGGAGAACCTCGTCCTAATGCGAGCAACAACCTCGGCTAGAGATAAGATCTCTCCGAGCGACCTAGTCAACCTCAGTTAGGAATAGGAGGAGAACCTCGTCCTAACACGAGCGACAACCTCGGCTAGAGATAAGATCTCTCTCAAGCGACCGTGGCCAACCTAGGCTAGAGATAAGATCTCTCTTAAGCGACTGAGTCAACCTCGATTAGGAACAGGAGGAGAACCTCATCTTAATGCGAGCAACAACCTCGGCTAGAGATAAGATCTCTCCCGAGCGATCGAGTCAACCTCGATTAGGAATAGGAAGAGAACCTCGTCCTAATGCGAGCGACAACCTCGGCTAGAGAAAAGATCTCTTCCGAGCGATCGTGGTCAACCTCGGCTACAAGTGATAAGATCTCCCCCGAGGAAAGCTCGACTGCAGGAGATAAGATCTCCCCCAAGTGCCTGCTTCAACCTCAGTCGTAGGAGATAAGATCTCCCCTGAGGTAACCTCGACTGTAGGAGATAAGATCTCCCCCGAGGAAAGCTCGACTACAGGAGGTAAGATCTCCTCTGAGCCCTCGATAAGCTCAACCTTCGGCCTCGATCGCAGGAGACGAGGCCTATCTCAACCTTAGTGGGAGATGGGATCTCCCTCGGACTTCAACTTCAGCATCAACTTTAGATGGAAATGAGATCTCCCCCAAGCTTCGGGCTGAACCAGCACGAAGCTCGAGAGAAGACTTTGGCAGTCGCCCTTTCTGCACTCCCTTCTTTCGAATTTCAAACTTAGGAGTGGGGGGCTAGTGTTGGGGGTTCAGCCCGAAGCTCGAGAGAAGACTTTGGCAGTCGTCCTTTCTGCACTCCCTTCTTTCGAATTTCAAACTTAGGAGTGGGGGGCTAGTGTTGGGGATAAACCCCGCTCCTGTCGAAGTCTAGTTCGATGCCCTGCTTGATGCAACCAGTAGCCGTGGAAGAGCTTCAACAGGCGGGTCTGGACCGAACCCCTTCAACCAGTCGAACTCCTCAACGGTCGAGCTCCTCGAACTCCAAGCAGTCGGGCTTTAATGAAATTCCCCAGCGCCCGAACTCCTCAGCCGTCATCTCTCGATCGGACTTCTCACTGATCGAGCTCCTATCGAACTCCCCAGCAACCGAGCCTTAGCTGCACGCCTCCGACCGATGCCTATAGGGGCCAAACTCCTTCCAAGCATCCTCTTCAGGAGTCCAAACTCCTCTGAAATGGGCACACGATGAAGACCTTCAACCCTTCATTTGGCTGGCTCTACAGCCATCACCATCAGTCCGCCGCAAGCTCTGTAGCCATCACCATCAGTCCGCCGTAAGCGATAGCAATCCGCTATCAGGCGGCGATGGCTGTCACCATCAATCCGCCGCACATGACACCTTCCCATGAGACTGACTCCATCGAACCTCGAGCGGCCTGCCAGCACGTGGCTACAGCTATCACCATCAAGCTCCACTATAAAAAGGACCCTCGAGATACGCTAATCTCTCTGATCTCTAAGCTCCCCTCTTCTTCTCCAAGCTTTGAAACTCATTCCCGAGCACTCCATTCTTGTTGGCCAGGGCTGACTTGATCGTCGGAGGGTCCTGCCAGAGCCACCCCCTACCGACTCCAGACAGGACTTTATTTTGTAGGTCCCCGACGGCGACCTCATCGGCCTCCACTCCAGCGGACTCTGGCGATGACCAGTTTCTACATCAACAAAAATTAAAAAAGATTTCTAATATTTTATTAATCTAATCATCATCATATGATTAGAAGCAAAATGAATATTAAAATTATTTTGACATGATTCCATATCCATAGTCATATTCGAGATGCAGGGTGATTGAAGGATCCTGTTGCATGGTAACTTTGCACTAAAGGATATTTTTGATTTTTCTATCAAAATTTCATATCCTTTAGGTAGACATGATACATTGTTAGACGTCAATCTTGTCTTGTTGGTTGAATCAAATTAAAGAGTTTAATTTGATTGTTAATTAGAAAGAGTTCTAATTGATCAAATATGGTTAGCAAGTTTTGATCTAAATCGGTTTGGTTAAGTTCTATCCAAATTAGGTCAAATTGCATCTGAATCCATTGCTGGCTAGATATGAAATCCAATGGATCACACATAAAGAGAATTGATCAAAGGTCTAATTGGATTTGATCATGTTTGCAGGTTGAATATGCTAGCACATATTGCAAACCCTAGCACTTAGATTCGAATCGGGTTCCAATTTGGGCTAATTAAATCCAATTTGAATCAAATTGAATATGGCTAATTGATTGGGTTGACCCTTGGCTTACTGACCAAGGGATTGGATGTCATAAATAATCCACCCAAGCATCACAAGCTCTCTTTCTTTGGCATATGGGATTTGGTCCATGCACTAGAGACATATGGCGCATGGATATGTTTTGATGCCAAAGTCTTCCTTAGTTTTTATTTTCATGTAAATTTTGTTACATGATTTCAGATAAAGAAAGGGCAAAGAAGAGTTCTTTTGCTAGTTATTCTCTTTGTTGGTTATCAGGTTTTTGGATAACTAAAGAGTCTTTGCCGCCCTCCTGCTTGTAGGTGCCTCTTGGACCAAGTCAAAGGCCCTTTGGCCTTTTGATTTTTCCATGCCTTATCTCCATGCCCACCTATTATTTGGCACACCTTTTGAAGTCCATTAGATGGTCTCTATGTCTGATCTCATCCCTTGATTTATGGCATCATATATTGAAGTCTTGCAACTCTTTGAAAGAAACTTACGTAAAAATTTTACGAAGAGTCCTGCTTTAAGGCACCTCTTCGTATTAATTCTATGTATTCCGCACAGTGATTTCTTCTGAAGGGGTGTGAGATAGGCTGATGGGCATGAGATTTTAAATAAGAATATGCATGAGAAAATTGAGGAGGCACCCCTACATACATTATAAATAGGGGCGCACTACGTAGTGTCAAGGTGATTTGAGAACTCTTCTTTCTTTCTTACCACTCTCCATAGTTATCCAATTTCTTTCTTCCTTCCATTCTTAAGATAAGTTCTAATTAAGAATAAAAGGTCTGCTTTAGGATAAGGGCTTAGGAAGATTGCAAAGAAACACAACAAAAAAAAGGAGATAAGAAAGGATAGGAAAGAAGGGTGACAACAAAGGCTAGGGAAGGTGCTTCCCAAATAATTAAAGTTCTTATCAAAAAAATTTTAATTAAAATAAATAAAGGTGTTGGCATCTTGATCAAGTCTCCATGTAGATCAACATTGGAGGGTGAATACATGGGCACCTAGTGAAACTCTTAACGAACTATTACTGATGATCAAGGTCAGGTTGGAGTTTAGCGATCAGAGGTATGTTCCAATACCTTCATTTATGTTATAAATATATATTATATGATTTAAATTCTAATAAGATGGTCCTAGATTTTGGATTTGGTTATATGATTTTATTATTATTATTTTTTAAATCCATGCTTCTGCTCTACACACCAAATCCAATAGATTGCCGATCAAAGAGCATCTCACGAAAAGAGGGCGGACGATGATAGCAAAGCTAGGAGCTACTTATTGGGCTCAATGTCTGATGAGTTGCAGCACCAACATGAAGACATTAGGATTGCTTGCCAAATGTTGGCTCACCTATAAGAGTTGTTTGGTGAGCAGAGTCATGCAACACCTTATCAAGTCTCAGGGAAACTTTTTAAAGTATAGATATGTGATGGGCAGTCAATCCAAGATCATTGCCTGGTGATGATCAAGGATCTAGAAGAGCTTAAGAACCTCGATGTCTTGATGGACAAGAATCTACAAATTGATATGATCCAGCAATCCTTAATTGATTCGTATGGGCAGTTCGTCATGAACTTCCATATGAATAAGCTCTAGTGCACCTTGGCCGAGTTAATGAATATGCTGGTTACTACTGAGCAAACTTTAAAAGAATTCAAAAGGCTTAGTTCTAGCTATGGAGCAAACTTCTTCTAAGAGAAAGTCTTTTGAAAAGAAGAAGAAGTCTACTAAAAAGTAGAAAATAGAAAAGAAAAAGAAGGGCAAGCCAAAGAAGAAGGCCACGAAGAAGAAAAGGTGTTTCCACTATAACTCCGATGGTCATAGAAAGTGAAACTTCCTGCATACCTGGCCAGCCTAAAGAACAAGAAGGAAGGAGGACCAAAACAATCTACAGATAGTATTAATGAAAGGTATCTATGGCACCTTAGGCTAGATTATATAGCCAAAGATAGGTTTAACAAATTAAAAAAATTCAGACTAATGGGTCCACTGATTTTTGAGTCATATCCGATTTATGAATCATACCTTCAAAGCAAAATGACCAAACTTTTCCTTGTAGGACATGAGAAAAGGAACCCGGATCTATTTGCCCTAGTGCATACAGATGTGTGCGGCCTATTTGATGAGCTGGCCAGAGGCAATTTTTTCTACTTCATCATCTTTACCGATGTTCTATCTCAGTATGGGTATGTATACCTGATATGACAAAAGTTTAAAGTCTTTAAAAAGTTTAAAAAATTCAGACATGAAGTAGAAAAATAAATCTAGAAGCCCATTAAGATTCTTCGATCAGATCGAGGAGGTAAATATCTTAGTTGAGAATTTCTAAACTATTTCAAGAATAATGGCTTAGTCTCATAATGGACTCCACCTGCAATGCCTCAACTCAATGAGATTTTAGAATGGAGAAATTAGATCTTATTAGATATGGTCCAATCCATGATGAGCTTCACGGACCTTTTTGAGTTTTCTTGGGGACATCACTTAGTGATAGCAATTTACCTATTGAATAGGATTTTCTCTAAAATCATTCCTACCACACCGTATAACATATGGCATGGTAAGAAACAAAGTATGAGTCATCTTAGAATTTGGAATTATCTGGCTCATGTCAAGAGACAATAGGCAGACAAGTTAGAGGCTAGGTCCCTTGGAGCTTGGTTTATTGGATAACCTAAAGAGTCATTAAGATATTATTTCTATCTTCCGAAAGACCACAAAGTGATTGTGAGTTGATACACCATTTTTATTGAGAAATAATTTGTTAAAGATGATGGCATCGAAAGATAGATTAGGCTCGAGAAGAAAGTCTCCAAAGAGCAACAAGCCAAGTGAAGAAAAATCTAGGTTTTCCTATCCCAGGATCCATCTAATCGGATCAGATTTACAATAGAATATTTTTAAAATTTTTTCATAATCCAATCAGATCTAAGAGTTCTTAGTTCTAACTAGATTGATAAAAAATTAGAAACAAAAATAAAAACAAAAATAGTGATATCTGATATCACCTGATTGGGTGAACCGTTCATCCTATAATGATGATCTGTTGTTATCGAGGTTCTAGATCTAGCCATGCACGTGCCTGGCCTCTACCAAAGTCTACTCAAGCCAAATCTAGATGCCATCTCTAACTAGATCTAATCTCCAAAGATCAAATCTAGTGTCTTCATGTAAAGCCTTCAAATTGAACTCTGGAGGCTGTGCATTCATCTCACGAACACCATTGTCTCTCGCAAATCTTTGCACCAACAGGACTTGATCTTTGCTTGTAGGTTTTGCCTAACTCTTGGATGTCGAGTAGAGGGAGAGGATCAGATGAGGGAGGCATTAAGATGAAGATTTTGGTAGGGTTTTGCCATAGATTAATTGCCATAGAAAATAATGAGCATAGGGCCTTATAAATAGGCCAACTAAAGAGTCGCTTCGCATGTGACTTTGACCAAGTCAAAGATAACATGCAGAAGGACTCTCCATCAAATCTCCGAGGAGTTTGAATCAAATTCAAACATTTGACCCATTCAAATCCAATTTGTATGGGACTCTCTACCCTATCCATATGGAGCACATGTCTAGGGGGCCATGCACTCTCTCCCCTCTTCATGTCATGCCAGGGGGCACGCACCCATAGAAAATCTTCAGGGGGGGCATGCCCTCTATCCTTTAATTCCTGCAAACTGAGTCAACTCTTGATCCTCGTCCTGTTCCCATCTCATGGAATTTAGGATAAGCCCTTTTCAAGTCCCGTCCAATGGATTTCAGGCAAGTTCTTATCAAGTTAGAACAAGCTTTGATCAGGTTAGGACTAGGTCCAGTCAGATCAAGACAAATCCATCTAGAATTTCTGGAAGAGGCTTGTCCAAATTTTATTTCATGATTTTAGGATAAGCCCTGATCTTGTTAAGACAATCATTATCCTTTTCCTATCTTATGGGATTTAGGACAAGCCTTAATCAAGCCAAGACTAGGTCTAGTCAGATCAAGACAAATTCACACAGAGTTTTTGAATGAGCTTTGTCCAAATTTCATCTCATGATTTTAGGACAAGTCTTGATCTCATCAAGACAAGCCTTGTTTTATCAAGACAAGATCTATTCTCATAAGGATAAGCTCCAGTCAGATAAGGATAAATCCATACAAGGCTCTTAAATGAGCCAAATCCAATTTGGCTCAGTCGAGATGAACTAGAATGTCTACAAAAGGAGAATATTTGGCTCAATCATGTATTAGCATGATTTTCTTGAACCTAATTAGATCTAATCTAAATCAATCAAATTGGATTAGTCCAATTGATGACATCCAGATCCAAATCCTTATTTGTATAACCTAGTTAGGTTCAATTTTATATGGTAATGGGACATGTCATGATCTCCATCATCGACATCATCAAAACATCTTTTGATGGATCAGAACTCTTGTGATTCATCCAATTAGAATCATCGATTATCAAAACCATTCTAATTGATTCCAAAATCCACTAGTGACACCTAGTAGTATGTAGTGGCAACCCATCAGAATCAAAAAGTGAATCTCTCGGTGTAGCTACCTGTGTAATTAGGTTCTTCTATCATAAGCTCCGACAGGATTAGGGTTAAGATAAACTTGTCAAACCTAACACCCATTATATGAATGAACCATTTGATTTGAGTCTGATGTGAAATCCTAATAGAAACTTCTTTCTATTATTTCACACTACCATAGCCATGGGTTTTAGAACTCGATCTCATGATTATCATAGGACCACTCCTCCTCTACTGAGGTTGATAGATCTCTTCTAGGTGCGATCTAGTTTCTACAATAAACGTGCTATAGCCAATCTACACCTCAAAATTTTGAATGGCTAGGAGATCGAGTTATGGTATTGTCAAACTACAACACCCTTAAGGTAAACTACTGATGCACCTCAAGTCAAAGAACTAGACACATGCTGCAGCATCGAGCAAGTCATTGACGAGAAGGTAGACTTTCTTATGATTGCTCAAGGTGGTCATGCTCAGTACCCTCATTCTCAACGAGTATCTGTACTCTCGCTCTAGTGTCTCTACACCATAGACTCAAGACTCATCTATTCTAGGATAGTGATCGTACACTGATCTTTCAGATCGATCACCATTCTTATGATGATCCTGTGATTAGAAGTAATTTATAAGTTAATTATAATAATACATGCCTTAAATTCTCGACTCTTAAGAATATGTGTTATCGTGCGTGTTAACTCAAAGGATATATCATAGATACTTTAATACACAATATGATAGAATAATTAATCCATTTATTAATTATTGATGTGAAAATTCATAAGGATGTCGGAGGTGGCTAGAGTCGAGAAGGTGAGGCCATCGATGGGACCTACAAAATAAAATCCAAATTGAAGGTGGGTGGCTCTGGCAGGATCCTTCGATGTTCAAGTTAATTCTCCGACCAACTAGAATGGAGTACTCAAAAATTAAAGAAGTAGAGTAATGAAAAGGAAAAGAGAGCTTAAGAAAAATATATCTGGAGGGTTTTTTTTATAGATGAAGCATGTAACAAACTGATGGTGACAGCCATAATCGTCTGGTAGTGGGCCACTCGGGGCCACATGAAATTTGTTATGGAGAATGGTATCTATTGTCGTGATGTACCAATCTATTGAGATTTAATAGCTGAGGTTCAGACGGAATAGATGTTGGCAGTGAAGGGCTTCAAATCATGACAGTTTTAGTTGAGAGTTCAGACGGAATAGTGTTTGGACTTCTCTAAGGTCGTTTACATGCAGGTTGGTTTGTATTTAGTTGAGAGATGAGTTCATGTGGATAACAAAATCCTTCTAAGAGGAGTTTGCCTACCGGCTAGAATGAGTTTGCCTAGAAGCAGTGTGATTGGAGGAGTTCGTCCGAAAGGAGTATGATTGGAGGAGTTCATCTGAAAGGAGTACGACTGGAGTTCGTCCATAATGCGACTGGAGGAGTTTGTTCGAAAGGAGTATGACTGGAGGAGTTCATCTGGAAGGAGTGTGATTGGAGGAGTTCATCTAGAAGGAGTGCGACTGAAAGAGTTCATTCGAAAGGAGTGCGATTGGAGGAGTTCATCTGAAAGGAGTGCGATTGGAGAAGTATAATCGTGGCCTAATCCTATCATCCATTGCTAGTCAAAAAGCAAGGTTAGTATAACAGTAGTTCTTCTTTACTATTCAAGATCATGCTGTTGGACTTCTATGTTCTTTCGAGAAGTTCTACAGTGCAAACTCATCACTGAGGAGGTCGATGAATTCCAGCAGAAGGGAGGTCAGCAGCCAAGGATCCTGACCAAGGACTTCGACAGGGATTGTTCTACCCCCAACACTTATCCTCCTACTTTCGAGTTTGAATTTTGAAATAAGGAAGTATAGAAAAGTTGCTGCAGTTGAAGTCCTTTGCCAGCTTCCCACTCTCAGAGAGTGGAATCTATTTTTTTTTTTTTTCAAATTTGAAGGAACCAGATCTAGGGTTTCATAGGTAGAACTTAAAATTTTTTCAAGATCTTGCAGCAGAAGACTTAAATAAATCTAAAATTTATTTAAATAATTATGTAAATACCTAGATCTTAGATCTATTACTTGATTAAGATATGATATTAAATCAAAAATTAAAATTAAATAAGAAAGTAAAAGATTGATCAAATCAACCTATATCTACACTACATCAAATGCAGGTATGAAGATTATAGATCATATCATTACCTAAGCAAGTTTAGACATTCTAACATGCTGATCCAAGCTTGAGGATGAAGTCATGAGCTACACATATGTCTGGCCTCTAGAAGTCATCCACACGAGCCTACAATCTCTGATCTGAAGTCCGATGTAGAAAATCAGCACAACATGCTAGTACTGTGCCGATCCTTCTTCGATAGTCAATCCGATGCTCCCTTCTTTAAAATTTAGACTCTCCAAAATATGAGAAGAATGATGAGAGTTTTCTGATCTAATACTCTCTCAAAAAAACTCAAAAGAAAGGAGGAGAGATTGAAAATAAAATAGCCCTTGAAGAAGACCCTCTTCTTCTTCTCTTTTCTCTCACCTAGATATCTAGATTGGTGCCTATGGAATCCCCATGCACAAGGACCCTATCCCTTTGATTTTTGCACCCCCTAAACCTCTCCCAAAGCTCTATATTTTATAAAAAAATTAGAATAAAATTATTCCAATAAATGGGGAAAAAGAAGAGTCCAAGTTAGGTTAAATTTCTAGACTAGGAATATCCAAACATGGAAAGTTGTTGGGGCGCCCAACTCTTGGGCGCCTCCTCCATAATTTTTGGCATGGACTAGCAAAGAAGGGTGCACGAAAAAGAAGATTATTTTTATGAAATAAGAGAAGAATTAATTAAAAGAGGGGCGACACTATAGGAAAGATGTTTTGGTCAACAAGGATTCTATCTCATAGAATCCTAAGAAAAACCAATTCCTCCTTTGACTTGGTCTTCCACTTAACTTCCAAATATGACTTGGAGGAAGAGAGAGGATGTGAAAATCAAGAAGAAAGAGATTTTCCATGAAAAATATCTAAAAAATAGGTATGGAGGGTGTTGGGACCAAGGTGGCGTTAGGAGATTGGGATTCCTAGTTACATTAGGACTCCTATTTTGACTTGGTCAAATAAGATCTTTTAACCAAATAAAATCAAGATTAAACCAACTCAATTAAATAAGACCCTAATCTATTTAAGAACTTAATTAAATTATATTTAATTAGATTTAATTTTAATTTATTTTCTAATCAGATTAGATAATTGGGTTAATCCGAGTCCTAGTTAGACTAGGACTAAGTTCTTCCTTACACTTGGTTTATCCAATAAACCAATTGAACTTGATCCAATCAAGCCCAAACCAAATCTAATTAAATCATATTTAATTAGACTTAATCTCAGTCTATTGGCTTAATCAAATTAAGTCAATTAGTAATCTAATTGCTAATTGATTCTCCTACAACACTTGCACTAGGTTAAACACTAATCGTATTGATTGTTTAACCCCAGAACGATTCTTAATTGTAAATCAACCATTAGATTAGATCATAAGCTCTAATGTGTGTGACCTCATAGATTCAAATCTAAGTCGGTAGTATAGAAATAAATTTCTATATCAATTGAAGTGACCATCTAGCAATGATACCCGATGGCTGGAAAGGTCGAAGGTGTAGAACATCATCCTTAGAATCCATGCGGATATAATTTTCATATAATTCATCCCCTTGGCCATAATGCTTGTAGGACACATCAGAGTTCAAATATTAATTTTGATCAGATTGTCCACATTATATTTCAAAATACCAAATCCATCTGATGGATTATCCTAGCTAAGATTTTGCTATATTGAAATATAGTGATACATTTTTCTCCAACTCTTGGAGTGGTCAATTCTATCTTGATCACACTCCGACATTGGAAGCACTTGACTATGTCCAGAAGCCTTCCATTGCTGAATTAGAAATTTAGTTAGTCTGGTACCAAAGCACAGTGAGTTCCTTGCAAGTCACTGAGGTGATCTCAGGTCTAAGGGATACTTATACCTATATCCCATTAGAGATATTCTCAACAGCAGAATGCTCTAGAGTTGGTCACGTTCAATGATGATGTATCCATACATCTCACCTATATGCCATACCAGTGTCTCCATACACCTTGGTTAAGAGGACAACCAATCTATATGGCATATAGTGATCTATGCTCTCTAATTAATAGTCTATCATTTGATCATGAACAAATTTAAGGACTAATCAATAAATTCTCTCTTTATCGAAACTAAATAGTCCTAAAAACTTCATCATAATAATGGAGTTCATTAGAAGATGTAAACTTGTGATGAAAAAAGATGCCAAAATATTTTTTATTAATTAATAAATTAGTTACAATATCTCAACCATCAACAGGCTGATGATTGACTTTGGGACATAATTCCTAACAACTTCCACTTGTCCTAAAGCCACTTGGCATAATATCTAATACCCATCTTTGACTTATGGCTGTTGAACTCCTTGATTGCTAGGGCTTTAGTGAAGGAGTCAGCTAGGTTCTTCTTTTTGTCAATCTTCTAAAGGTTGATGTCACCACGATCCACGATCTCATGGACCAAATGGAAACAATGCAGAATGTGCATTATTCGCTAGTGTGCCTTCGGTTCCTTTGCTTGAGCTATGGTGCTAGTACTGTCGCAATAGAGCAAGACTAGACCATCAATGGAGGGTGCTGCTCTGAGCTCGGTGATGAACTTCCTCAGCCACATAGCTTCCTTTACTGCATCTGATGCTATCATGTACTCTGCTTCACAAGTAGAGTCAGCCATTGTATGCTGCTTAAAATTTTTTCAGTAGATGGCTCCACCATTTAGAGTAAAGATATATCCCGACATACTTTTACTGTCATCATGATCAGATTGAAAGCTGGAGTCTATAAACCCCACAAGCTTCAGATCTGACTCACCATAAACCACCATTGGTCCTTAGTATTTCTCAAATACTTAAGGATAGTTTTAACCACCTTTCAGTGATTTTCTCTAGGATCAGACTGGTATCTACTTACTACTCCTAGTGAGTATGCCACGTCTGATCTCATACATGTCATTGCATACATAATAGATTCCACTATCAAAATATATAGAATTTTACTCATACGCTCTCTCTTCAGGAGTTGTCGGACAATCCTTCTTAGAGAAAGAAATTCCTTGGCCAATCAGAAGATAGCCCATTTTGAAATTCTCCATGCTGAACCTCTTCAGCATAGTTTCTATGTATGTGGATTGGGATATACCAAGCATCCTTTTACATCTATCCCTATAGATCTTCATCCCTAGGATGTAGAATGCTTCATCCAAGTCCTTTATGGAGAACTATGATGATAATCAGACTTTTATTTCTTATAGTGTGGGGATGTCATTTCTGATTAAAAGAATATCATCCATGTATAAAATAAGAAATATCACTATTGGACCATTTGCCCATTTATAAATGTTGGGTTCTTCTTCATTCTTAATGAAGCCATATATTTTGATCATTTTATCAAAATGCATGTTCCAACTTCAAGATGCCTGCTTCAATCCATAAATGGATCTCTGAAGCTTGTACATCTTGGACTCATCTATGGATGTGAATCCTTTAGATTGTATCATACACACCTCTTCGATCAGCTCCCCATGTAGGAAAGTTGTCTTCACATCCATCTGCCAGATCTCATAGTCCAGATGGATAGCAATGGCAAGCATGATCCGAATGGACATGAGCATCATCACAGGAGAGAGTGTCTCATCATAGTCAATACCATAACGTTGTCGATACCCCTTGGCAACTAGATGGACTTTATAGGTCTCCACCTTTCCGTCTGCACCCCTCTTTCTTTTGAAGACCCATTTACATCCAATGGATTTAACCCCTTTAGATGGGTCAACTAATATCCATACATCATTGACCTTCATGGAATCTATTTTGGATCTCATGGCTTCTAGCCATTTCACAAAGTTGGATCTCTACCTCACATCCATATAAGTGATAGGATCATCATCATTCTCATCGAGTTCAATGGGATCACCATCCTAGACTAAGAATCCATAGTATCTGTCTAGATGGTGGGGTACTTTATCGGATCATCTTAATGGTGCGGGTTCACTAGGCTTCGAAATCTGATCTGATCAAATCCGACTTAGGTTCAATATTTTATGTCGGACTTTCTACTTGTTGAACTTCATCAAGTTCAACCTTAGAGGCAACAGTTCCAACATCAAGGAACTTCTTTTCCAAAAAGGTTGCCCTAAGGCTGATGAACACCGTTTGTTCATCAGCATGGTAGAAATAGTATCCTTTGATCTCTTTTGGGTACCCGATGAATGTACACTTATCAGACCTAGGTCCAAGTTTGTCTGTAACTAATCGTTTGACATAAGCCGGGCCCCCCCAAATCTTAAGGTGTGAAAGTGCTGGCTTACGTCCTATCCATATCTCATATAGGATTTTAACTATAGACTTACTTGGAACCCTATTTAATGGATAATAAGATGATTCAAGTGCATATCCCCAAAAGGATATCGACAAGCTGGCAAATCCTATCATGGATCGGACCATGTCTAAAGAGTCTGATTCCTCCTTTTACACACACCATTATGCTGTGGTGTTCCAAGAGGAGTTCATTAGGAGAGAATTCCATTATCTTCTAGATATGTAAGATACTCACCAGAAAGGTATTCTTCTCCTTAGTCAGACCAAAGAGTTTTAATACTCTTTCTAGTTTATTTTTCTACTTTACTTTGAAATCATTTAAATATTTTAAAAGAATTTGACTTAGTTTCATCAGATAGACATATCCATATCTAGATAAATCATCTATGAAAGTGATGAAGTAAACATATCCACCTCTAGCACTTATGCTCATTAGTCTACATACATCAGTATGTACTTGACCTAAAAGCTCATTGGCTCTCTCATCTTTTTCAGTGAAGGTGACTTGATCATTTTACCAAGAAGACAGGACTCATAGATCAGAAGTGATTCACAATCATTAACTTCGAGTATTTCCTCCTGAGTCAACCTGTTTATCCTGTTCTTATTTATATGACCTAGTCTATAGTGTCATAAGTAGATATATGATACACTATCTAATCTAGGGTGCTTGCTAGTAGAATAGATTACATTAATAGGTTGTGATAACATATATATACCATTGTTCAATTGTTCATAAAAAGCAGTATCACCATTCACAATGACATTACAAACTCATTTCTTTATTAAAATTTCATAATTATTCATGGCCAAAAGGCCTATAGAAATATTATTTAAAAAAAAACTAGGACAAAAATGGTAATCACTAAGAACAATGGTATGAGATTCAAATACAAGTTTCAAAATTTTTAAAGCTAGAACTGAAACTAGTCTTCCATCTCTAACATTCAGAAATCTCTCGTCTTGCTCAAATCTTCTAGTGACCTACAACCCCTGCAATGAATTGCAAATATGGTAAGGGCTACAGGTATCCAATACGTAGTCAGTAATATCACAAATAGAGAAATTGCAAGGAGTTATCATATAAATACCTTACCCAGCAACAGCTTGCTTCTTTCTCTACCTGTTTGGGTCTAGGGAGGTAATGTACTGAGGATAGTTCCTCTTTCAATGCCCCCACTTCTTGTAAAAGAAGCATTTGGCTTGACTCTTATCGGGCTTGATCTTTGGGGTTTGAGCCTGCACAGGTGTCCTAGCATGAACTTGCACCTTCTTGGCTTTCTTCTTCTTCTTCTTCTTCCCTTTCCCAAAGGATCGAGAACGAGAAGACGAACATCCCACTATGTTCATCGACTCCTTATGGAGTTGGTGATCCTTCTCAAAATTTTGAAGTAACCCTAGTAACCCGTAGTAGTCCACTTCAGGCTTTGACATTCTATAATGTGTAAGGAATGGGAGATAAGACTTGGGTAGCAAGTTCAGTATTGCATCTTTCTCAAGTTGTTTGTGCAAGGAAAAGCCAAACTTTCTCAAGCGCTCTATCAGCTCGATCATGTATAATACATGATCAGTGATAGAGGCACCATCCTGTATTTTGGCATTGAAGATGGCATAACTAGTCATGTGCCTCTCAACATCATCGGGTGTGCTAAAAGAATCCTCCAACACTTGGAGCATTTTGTTTGGCTGAGCTATCTTAAACTTGCGATTGAACTCATCGCTCATCACAGCCAGCATAATGCAGTGCATCATAGTTTGATCACTGAACCACTTCTGATAAGTATCTCTAACTATTCCACATTGACAGCTGGCTCCTTAGGTGCAGGATCTATCAGCACATATAGGATCCATTCATGCTCTAAGACAATCTTTAACTTTCGGTACCGACTACTGAAGTTGGATCCCACCAACTTATCATTGTCCAATAATGATCAGAGTGATAGAGAAGTCGCCATGTCTGCACAAAGGAAAAATAAAATCTAATTAGTAATTGATTCATTAAACCTAAAGATTTGGACTTTAATCAAAAGGTTTCTTCCATTATTTTATTCGAATTGGTAGCCTCTACCTCCAATTTGAGGAACTACCCTAATTTCTTAGTGGGTACTAGAATCTACATAGACTGTACACAAGTCCAACTTTGGTTGGCCCATCCATGTACATCTAAGGGTAGGTTCATAACCAATTATTTTGCTAAATAATTTTTAAAAATTAAATTTTTCCCCAGGTCCTGATCAGTTGGCTTTGGCCTTCTCAGAAAAGGGTCCAGTTAGATCCAACCATTAACATGACCATACTTGGTCCATCCAACCAATGAATGATCTAGCCCAACTTTGGTTGGTCCACCTGACCACCATTTAGAAAGATGTATCCAAGAGATCATATAATGAATGATAATTTCATCAACCGATAAGCACCAAGCCTTTGGGCCTCCAATGATTATCCAACTGATGGACCCATTATTATCCACTTTAATAGGTGGCTATGATCCAGTTATCATATAACTATTTTATTTTAGGGACCTAATAATTTTAAAGAATTTATTTATAGAAGTGAGTAGGTCAGATTAACTAGCTTGTCATGATCCTCCCACTAACTTCACCAAGTCAACTTAAGGGAGATCATTAATAGGCTGGTCTAGGAGAACCTAAATTAGTCAAACTGATTTATCTAGCTGACATGGGTCAACTCGAATAGTTAAGTGATCTGATCAAAATATAATCTCACTAAGAGGCCAGATAAATTCGATCAGTGGAAGGATCTGCCAGGCTTGCCTTAGACACCATCAGAAATGGCTAGGTAAGTGGGCTGCCAATTAAAAACCACTGATTCGATTTACCTTAGACACCAATTGGTTTAATTAGTTTCAATTAGATCGACCTAACAGTTCATGCTAGATCACGTAGCCAAGAATCAAGTCCATCTTGGGTCTTGTTAAAGACATGGACTTGACCAACTACAACTATTGTAATTGATCTAGATAATCCTTGATCTAATTTAAGACAATAATTGATTAGATTTAGTCAATTCTCTAATTAAGTCCATTCTTTAATCTAATCCTAGGTCTAACCTAATTAATGGATCTAATCTCCACTAACCCATTTAACCCAATGTGTTATGATTTGTGTCTTAGCATCTTCAATTCACAATCCTAGATCCTAATCAATCAACTTCTTAATTCTTAATTAAGTTTTGGACTGAGGGTTGGGGTTCGGCTTTTCAAAAATAATTTTCATGTTTATAAAATATTTTTACAATATGGTTCTATCAATCAAGTTGCATGTTTGATTTGTAATCAATATACAAGTAAAATAAATATAAAACTATTTTAGATCTAATCTAAATAAGTTCATGTAATTGAAATAGTTTCAATAATAATCAATCATAAATCTTCCTAGATCAAATCTAACATATTTATGATGATTAAAATTAGATTAAAATATTTTTAATCAGATCATAAAATCTTTTAGATCTAATCTAAAATTTTATGATCAATATTTTAGATCAGCACGTACTAGGACAATCTATTCACTGTAAGGGATAAACCTTACAGCAGAACAACCTTATAGCAGTCCGCACAATCTAAAATATTTTTTTTATTTTTTTATTTTTTTAATTTTAGATTTAATAATTAGATTATAAATTAAATCTAATCTAAGAAATAATTTAGACATGCATAAAAATCATGTAATAAGAATTTGGCTCTGATACCAATTCAAGCAACCAGATCTAGGGTTTCATAGGTAGATCTTGAAATTTTTTCAAGATCTTACAGCAGAAGATTTAAATAAATCTAAAATTTATTTAAATAACTATATAAATACCTAGATATTAGATCTATTACATGATTAAGATATGATATTAAATTAAAAATTAAAATTAAATAAGAAAGAAAAAGGTTGATCAAATCAACCTGGATCTATACTACATCAAATGCAGGTATAAAATTTATAGATTAGATCTACTACCTGAGCAAGTTTAGATATTCTAACTTACTGATCCAGACTTGAGGATGAAGTCATGAGCCGCACATGTATCCAGCCTCTAGGAGTAATCCATACGAGCCTACGATCTCTGATCTGAAGTTCGATGCAGGAAATCAGCACAATATGCTAGTACTGTGCTGATCCTTCTTCGACAGTCGATCCGATGCTTCCTTCTTCAAAATTTGGACTCTTCCAAATATGAAAAGAAAGATGAGAGTTTGCTGATCTAAGATTCTCTCAAAAAAATTCAAAAGAAAGGAGGAGAGATTAAAAATAAAACAGCACTAGAAGAAGACCCTCTTATTCTTCTCTTTTCTCTCACATAGATACCTAGTTTGGTGCCTATGGAAACCCAATGCCCAAGGACCCACTTTCTTTGATCTTTGCACACTCCAAACCTCTCCCAAATCGCTATATTTTACAAAAAAATTAAAACAAAATTCATCCAATAAATAGGAAAAAAGTAGAGTCCAAGTTAGGTCAAAATTCTGGACTAGGAATATCCAAACATGAAAAGTTATTGGGGTGCCCAACTCTTGGGCGCCTCCTCCAAAATTTTTGGCATGGACCAGCAAGGGTGGGTACACAAAAAAGAAGATTATTTTCAAGGAATGAGAGAAGAATTAATTAAAAGAGGGGGCGGCACTCAAGGGAAGATATTTTGGTCAACAAGGATTCTATCTCATAGAATCCTAAGCAAAACCAATTCCTCCTTTGACTTGGTCTTCCATCTAACTTCAAAATATGATTTGGAGGGAGAGAGGGGGCATGAAAATCAAGAAGAAAGAGATTTTTTATGAAAAATACCTAAAAAATTGGTATCGGGGGGTTAGATATGTGTGCTCTAGAAGCCAGAATTGGCTAACACTTGTAATACACATCTTAGATCAAAATTATAATTTTGACTATAAATAATAAAATAAATTATTTTCTATCATAGTGTGTATTTGAAAGTGTTTGTGATACATCCCTTGAGTTAATGATAATGATAGTACATATTTTTAAGAGTTGAAAATTTAAGACATGAATATTCATTATTAACTCATAAAATACTCCTGACCGTAGGATCATCATGAGGATGGTGAATGATCCAGAAGATTGGTATACGATTGCTTCTTTAAGATAGATAAGTCTTGAGTCTATGATGTGGAGACATCGGAGCAAGAGTATAGGTACTCGTTAGAGAACCAAGGCACTGAGCGTGACCTCCTCGAGCAGTCATCAGAAAATCTACCTTCTCGTCAATGACTAGCTCGAAGCTACAGTGGTGTGTCTGGTTCTTTGACCTGAGGTGCATCGATAGTTCACCTTGAGGGTGTTATAGTTTGACTATACCATAACTCGATCTCCTAGTCATTCGAAATCCTGAGGTGTATGTTGGCTATAGCATGTTCATTATAGGAATTGGACTGTACCAATAGGGGATCTATCTACCTTGGTAGATGAGAAGCAGCCCTATGATGATCAAGAGAATCAAGTCCATAAGCCCATGGCCATGGTAGAGTGAAATGATAGAAACAGTTTCTATTAGAGTTTTCACATCGGACTTGAATCGAACGATTAATTCATATGATAAAAATTAGGGTTTGACGAGATCACCTTAACCCTAATCCGATCGGGGCTCAAGATGGAGGAATTTAATCACATAAGTAAATATACCGAGAGATTCATCTTCAGTTTTGATGGATTGCCACCATATGCTGCTAGGTATCACTAGTAGATTTTGGGAGCAATTAGAATGATTTAGATGATTGATCATACTAGTTGTTTGAATTAGAAAAGTTTTGATCCATCAGAAGGTGTTTTGACGATGGCAATGATAGAGATCATAACATATCCCATTACCATATAGAACTGAACCTAACTGGGTCACACAATTAAGGATTTGGATTTGAATATCATCAATTGGACTAACCCAATTTAATTGATTTGAATAAGATTCAATTAGGTTCAAGAAAATCATGCTAGCATACGATTGAGCTTGATATTCTCCTTCAACAATCATTAAAAGTTATCTCTACTGAGCCAAATATGTTTTGACTCACTCAAGAATCTTTACTTGGTCTGACTGGAGCATGTCCAGGTCAGAAAAGAGTTGTCTTAATTTATAAGATAAATTTGAGACTACACCTGCCATTTTTCGTCACCTACTAAATCTTGTTCTTTGACTTTGGTCAAATGTTGACCTTTGACACTTAGACATCTGCCCATGTGTTATGCACCCATAGGTGAGTAGATGGAGCTTTGTCCCACTGCTAAAAGAAGAAAAGGGAGGGGGTGCATGCCTAGGGAGGCATGCATCCCAAGAGGATAAAGATTGGAGTCCCATATGGATGGGACTCTAGTAGCTTCATCTTCTCTACTTGGGTGGCGCCAAAGACTCTTCTTTGACCAGTCTTGGCGCCACCTAAGGATGTTTGTGAGGGACTTTAATCTGATTGGATCAAATGATATTATCCCACCAATCAGATTTAGATCTGATTGCACGAAGAGCCATGATTGGCCAGGATGATGTGGCACAGCATGGCGTAGTAGGGTCTATATATGTTAGATATGAGTGCCCTAGAAGCCAGAATTGGTTGACACTTGTAATACACTTCTGAAGGGCAAAATTATAATTTTGACTATTAATAATAAAGTGGGTTATTTTCTATCACATAAGTGTATTTAGTGTCTATGATTCATCCTTTGAGTTAGTGGTAATGATAATTTATATTTTCAAGAGTTGAAAATTTAAGACATGAATTTTCATTTATTAACTCATAAAATGCTTCTGACCGTAGGATCATCATGAGGATGATGATTGATCTAGAAAGTTAGTGTATAATCGCTTCTTTATAGTAGATGAGTCTTGAGTCTACGGTGTAGAGATATC
>QRFJ01001025.1:0-187626 GCA_006176705.1 Cocos nucifera | reverse complement strand
CAGATCAGATCCAGATCTGATTTTTGGAGGTATGATAGAGAAGAAGAGGATCTCCAGATCCAGCCCGAGTGGATACCGGTAGAGGCCAGGCGCTTGCATGGCTAGATCCAAAACCTTCCGCTGCAAACAGGATCATCAACAGGGTAATAGGATTACCCAAATTAGGTAAATTAAATTTGATTTAATTTATCCTTATTTTATTTTATTTATTAAAATAATAAGAATCAAATCTAAAACATCCCAGATCTGATACAGATCAAAGAGAAAAAGTTTTAAAATATATCTCTTGATCTGATCAGATCTGAACGAACCTGGATCGAAAAATCAGGATTTCCCTTCAACAACCTATTGGGTGTAAATGGATCTTCAAGAGAAAGATTAGTATAGATGGGAATATAGAGACATTCAAGGCTAGATTAGTGGCAAAATGTTATAGTCAATGCAAGGGCATTGACTATCAGGATACCTTTTCGCTAGTAGCTATGATAAAATCCATTCGCACACTGCTTGCTGTTGTAGCCTATTTTGATTATGATATATGGCATATGGATGTAAAAACGGCATTCTTAAATGGATATCTTAAGGAAGATATCTATATGGAACAGCCCTTAGGTTTCACATCCAGTGATGATGATCACAAGGTTTGCAAGCTGCAAAGGTCCTTATATGGACTCAAGCAAGCATCTCGGAGCTGGAATACTCATTTTAATGATGTGATCAAATTATTTGCTTTCATCAAGAATGAGGAGGAGCCATGTGTCTTCAAAAAGATCAGTGGGAGCGCTATTATCTTCCTCGTATTATATGTGGATGACATCCTCCTTATTGGGAATGATATTCTCATGTTGACCATAGTTAAAATGTGGTTATCTAAAGAATTTTCCATTAAAGACCTAGGAGAAGCATCCTTTATTCTAGGAATTAAGATCCATAGAGATAGACCGAATAGGATGCTAGGACTTTCACAGAAGATGTACACAGAGAAAATAATAAAGAGGTTTAGTATGAAAAACTCTAAGAGGGATTTAGTACCCTTCAGGCATGGCATTCATCTTTCCAAGAAGATGTGCCCTAGCACACCTGAGGAAATAGAACGTATGAGCAAGATTCCTTATGCTTCAGCAATAGGGAGCCTCATGTATGCCATGTTATATACACGACCTGATATAGCCCATCCCATGAGTGTCACGAGTAGATATTAGTCGAATCCAGGTGAAGAACACTGGACTTCTATAAAATGTATCCTTAAGTACTTGGGAAGAACTAAGGATATGTTGTTGGTCTTTGGTAATGGAGAACTCCATGTCCAGGGGTATATAAATTTGGACTTTATGTCTGATGTAGATGATCGAAAGTCGACATTTGGGAGTCTATTTTTGAGCAATGGTGGAGCTGTCAGTTGGAAAAGTTTCAAACAGACAGTGATAGCAGATTCCACCATGGAAGCAGAATATATCGCTACGTCAGAAGCTGCAAAAGAGGCATTCTGGTACAAAAAGTTTGCCGCGGAGATCGAAATAATGCCATCAAATGCCATTCCTCTGTATTGCGACAACAATGGCATCGTAGCCCTTGCTAAGGAGCCAAGGTCTCACCAGAAGTCCAAGCACATCAAGCAGTGATACCACCTCATCCGTGATTATCTCGAAAGGATTACGTTGAGGTCAAGAGAGTCAACTCCGCAGACAATGCGGCAGACCAACTTACAAAGCCGTTAGGCCACCAGAAGATCGAAGCCCACCTTGAGAAGATGGGACTAAGATTTGTAGACAATTGGCTTTAGGTCAAGTAGGAGTTTGTTAGATATGAGTGCTCTAGAAGCCAGAATTGCCTGACACTTGTAATACACTTCTGAAGAGCAAAATTATAATTTTGACTATTAATAATAAAGTAGGTTATTTTCTATCACATAAGTGTATTTAGTATTTATGATACATCCTTTGAGTTAGTGGTAATGATAATTTATATTTTCAAGAGTTGAAAATTTAAGACATGAATTTTCATTTATTAACTCATAAAATGCTCATGATAGTAGGATCATCATGAGGATGATGATTGATCTGGTAGGTTAGCGTATAATCGCTTCTTTATAGTAGATGAGTCTTGAGTCTACGATGTAGAGACACCGTAGTGAGAGTATAGGTACTCATTAGAGAATGAGGGCACCGAGCATGACCACCTCGAGTAGTCATAAGGAAGTCTACCTTCTCGTCGATGACTGACTCGATACTGCAGTGGTGTGTCTGGTTCTTTGACCTGAGGTGCATCGACAGTTCACTTTGAGGGTGTTATATTTTGACTACACCATGACTCAGTCTCCTAGCCATTCGGAATCCTGAGGTGTATGTTGGCTATAGCATGTTCATTATAGGAATTGGATTGCACCAAGATGGAATCTATCTACCTCGGTGGATGAGGAGCAGCCCTATGATGATCATGAGAATTAGGTCCATAAGCCCATGGCTATTGCAGAGTGTGAAATAATAGAAAGAGTTTCTATTAAGGTTTTCACATCGGACTTGAATCGAATGATTAAATCATATGATAGAAATTAGGGTTTGACGAGTTCACCTTAACCCTAATCTGATCGGGGCTCAAGATAGAAGAACTTAATCACACAGGTAGCTGCACCGAAGAGGTTTATTTTCAATTTTGATGGGTTGCCACCATATACTGCTAGGTGTCACTGGTGGATTTTGGGAGCAATTAGAATGATTTTGATGATCGATCATTCTAGTTGTCTGAATCAGAAAAGTTCTGATCCATCGAAAGAAGTTTCGATGTTGTCGATGATGGAGATCATGACATATCCCATTACCATATAGAATTGAATCTAACTGGGTCATACAAATAAGGGTTTGGATTTGGATATCATCAATTGGACTAACCCAGTTCAATTGATTTGAATAAGATTCAATTAGGTTCAAGAAAATCATACTAGCACACGATTGAGCCTAACATTCTCCTTTTTTTATCTTAAAAGTTATCTCGACTGAGCCAAATGAGTTTGTACTCACTCAAGTACCTTTACCTGATTTGACTGGAGCTTGTCCAAGTTAAAAAGGGGTTGTCTTAATTTATGTGAAAAATGTGAGACAACACCTGCTATTTTTTGTCACCTGCTAATTCTTGTACTTTGACTTGGTCAAACGTTGACCTTTGACCCTTGAACATCTGCCCATGTGTCATGCACTTATTGGAGAGCAAATAGGGGCTTGTCCCCTCTATAAAAATTAGAAAGAAGGGGGTGCATGCCTAGGATGGCGTGTGCCCATGGATAGGGACGCTGGAGTCCCATACGGATGGGACTCCAGGTTACTTATTGGATTTAAACTAGGTGACCCTCATCTATAGACTTTGACCAATCTTAGGCGCCACCTTAGGATGAATCCATGGGTCTCTCATCCCACCAATCATATTTAGATCTGATTGAATGAAGCAACATGATTGGCCAGGGTGATGCAACAATGCATGGCACAACAGAGTCTATAAATAGACCCTATCTACGCCCACTTTTGAGAACTCTTCTAAGCCATGCCCCAAGGCTGCCCCTCTCCCTTCTCCATGCCACAATCTGGCCCTCTCCCTCCTCTCCATGCCCAAAAAAGTTGGGTTCTCAAATTAGTGCGAGTCAAGCAAGAAAAGGCTGACGAAAAAGGAAGAAGGCAGCATTGCTGCAGAGACGACGAGTGATCTTCAGAAGGTGTTTTGAAGATCCTCCAAATCAGATTCAGATCTAATTTTTAGAGAAAAAAAAGAGAAGGAGAAGATCTCTAGATTTAGTTTGAGTGGATACCGATAGAGGACAGGCGCTTGCGTGGCTAGATCCAGAACCTCAGAGCTTCCACAAGATCATCAACAGGTAATCAGATTACCCAAGATCAAGGTAAAAATTAATTCAAAATTAATTTAGTTTATTTTATTAACTATTAGTTTATAAATTAGATCTAAAAAAGTGTCAGATCTAATCTAAATCTAATAGATGATTTTTGAAATATGCCTCTCGATCCAATCAGATCTGAACGAACCTGACCCAAAAAATCAGAATTTCCCTTTAGTATACACCCTATCTGCGCCCAAGATTGAGAGCTTCTACCCTTTGCCCAGGCCACATAGCCCCTCTCCCTCCTTCTCCATGCATCCTTTATATTCTCTCTCTCCTCTCCATGCCCAAAAACTTTTGGGCTTTAGTTTGGTGCAATCCAAGCAAGAGAAAGGCGACAAGAAAGCAAGAAGGCAGCACTGCTGCAAGAGACAACACCCGATCTTCAAAAGGCATTTTGAAGATCTTCAAGATCAGATCTAGATCTGATCTTTGGAGTATAGATTGAGAAGAAGAAGGTCTTTAGATCTTGCCCGAGTGGATACCGATAGAGGCTAGGCGCTTGCATGGCTACATCCAGAACCTCATGCAAATATCAGGATCATCATAGGGTAATAGGATTACCCACAATAAGGTATAATTAAATTAGATTTAATTTATTTTTTTATTTTATTTTATCATATCAATAAAATTAAATTTGAAGACTCTCAAATTTTATTTAGATCTAAGAGAAAATTTTTGAACTATCCCTCTTAATCTAATCAGATATGAACGAATCTGATCCAAAAAATAGAATTTTTCCTTCAACTGATATCAGAGCCAGATTCCAAAATTATTTAGATCTAATTTTGATATAATTTTGATCTAATAATTAGATGATTTTAGATGTCACATTAGATGTGATTATATCTAAAATTAAAAATTAAAAAAATTAAATAATCCAGATCTAAGATGTATGAGTTGCATGACCAGACTAGGATTAGAATTGTTCTATGTATAGTCTATGATGATTATAGTTTTAATTTGATTAACTATGATTTTAGATCTATTTATTTACTATTTTTTGATATTATAAATATTATAATTAGATCTAAAAAATAGAAAATAAATTTATTTAATTTTATTCATATGAGATATGATAGATGCATGTTTAGACTAGTTATAGAATAGTTCTACAAAATCGTCTAGAATAAATTTAATTTGATATGATCAAATATAAATTTGATTTTTTAGATATTTATGAGATAATTTAGATCTGAAGTCATGCATGATATGATACATGAGATATACGTAAAATATATTTTTAAGTTAGATCAATTATATATATATGATATATATGTAGATCTAACTAATTTTATAGATTTATCATATTTCTAATTAAGGCATTCTCCTTGGCCGTCTAGTCATAAGAACAAAGAAGGATTTAAAGGCCCTCTCCTTCCATTCGATTGGGTGTTTTTATGATGTGTAGGGGTGCTTCGCATTCATCCTTAATAAAAAATCAAAAACTTATTTTCTATAAAATTCTAGATTCTAAAACTCTAGGATTTTATTTACATATTTTATTTATGAACCCTAAACTTAATTAAGAATTAAGATTATAAAATATATTAGATCTAAAATTGAGAATTTTTAGATCTAAGACATATTCATAAAATTAGGGTTGGGCTTGGGTAGCTCAATTAGGTCTAGCGGTTGATCAAACCGAATCAAGAGTCGGTTAGATGAGATCAGGAGTGCTTAAATTGACCATCCTAATAGGATTAAGTTTGGGTCAAAGTCGAGTCACATAAGTGATCGATCAAGTTAAGACCTAATTAGCCTCAGTGGTTAGAGTCTGGATTGTAGGCTAATCCAATTGGTTCTGGCTCAATAATTTGGTGTCTAAGGTAAGTTTGGCAGATACGACCGACTGATTTTTAATTGGAAGCTACTCGACTCGAATGCATTCTTGTTGAGTTAATGGCATATCCCTTCCATTGGTCTCACTTACCTGACCATATTTATCGACTCAGTTCCTGATCTGAGGTGGCTAATAATCCAAGTTAACCCATGCCACTAGGTTAGTCATAATGGTTATGACTATGTCAAGTCTAGTTTAATGAGACCTAAATCAAATTCTTTCCTAAGAAAAGATTAAGTCTAAGGTCTTCCACCATTGTAGATGTGCGGGCCCTTCCCGGGGTTGATTGTTCTTAGCTGGATCATAGTGGCTTCAGTTGCATCAAAAAGATGCAACCATGTCTATTAGGCATTGGATGCTATGGGCTGGAGGATGGATTGGGCTCAATATTTTGGATACGGTGAGAGACTCAATTAGAAATCCAATCTATGCAAATGGTGGGTCTGACTTAACTAAGGAGTGGATCAATATTCTGAGCATGGTGAGATTCATGAATTAGAGACCAAGTTTGGGTGCACCATGATTAGAGAATCATTGAACAAGAGTTGTTCACTCATTGGCTAACCCATCACAATAATTGTTAGGTGAGGTGATGAGTCAGTTGGTGGGACCGCACCATCCACTAGAAATCATTAATCATAGAGATTTTTGCATCTCTACAGAGGAAGTGTAGGGATCCAAGAAAATAGTGGAAGCTAATTTGTTTAAAAATAAAATCCCTAAACAAATTGGTTAAGTCTTAATTATAAAATCTAACTAGAAAACTTTGACTCTCTACAGAAAAATGTCTGCATCCAACCCACTAGCACGTATCCTGGACACCCATAGACTGATCCGGACCCAATTATAAGGATTGGCTCTAGGAACTTCAAAATTATTTTGGGTTCCGAGAAGTTAACCCATGTATTGGACCAGGACCCTCCCACCTTACCAGTCTGTCCATCCACTGAACAGAGAGCATCTCTGGAAAAATGGATAGACGAAGATAATAAGGCCAGATACTTACATGTTGGGCTCGATGTCTGATGAGCTTCCAGCATGCCAACATGAAGATATCAAGGACTGCTCGCCAAATGTTGGCTCACCTACAAGGAGATGTTTGGTGAACAGAGTCGCGCAGCCAAATATCAAGTCACGAAATGACTTTTTAAGGCTAAGATGCATGATGGGCAGTCAGTCCAAGATCACTATCTGATGATGATCAAGGACTTGGAAGAGCTTGAGAAGCTCGAAGTGAAGTTAGACTTGGATCTTGTAGAATGATATAATTCTGCAATCCTTGACTGATGCATATGGGCAATTCATCATGAACTTACCACATGCATAAACTTCAAAATAGTCTTGGCCGAACTTAATGAACATGCTGGTTACCGCTGAGCTTTCTATGAAAGGTTCTAAAGGCTCAGTTCTTGCTATGGAACGGACTTCTTCCAAGAAGAAAGTCTTTTGAAAAGAAGAAAGAAGTCTGTGAAAAAGCAGAAGGTGGAAGGAGGAAAGAAGAAGAAGGCAGAGCCGAAGAAGAAGGCCGCTGAAAAAGAAAAGTATTTTCCATTGCAACAGCGATGGCCACTTGAAAATGGAACTGCCCTACTTACCTGGCCACCCTGAAGAACAAGAAGGAAGGTCCTTCTGGAGGTATGCTCGTTATTGAGTCTAACCTTATGGTTTCTTCTGCATCCAGTTGGGTGCTTGACTCTGGTTCTAGTGCTCATCTAGTGCACTTCCATGCAGGATCTTGAGGATAGCAGGAGGCTGAGGGATGGAGACATGATCCTATGCATCGGTAAAATGGAGCAAGAGTTGCTGCAGTGGCTGTGGGAACATACCCTCTTCGATTACCATCTGGTTTAGACTTAGTTTTGAAAGACTGTTATTATGTGCCTGCAGCTAGCAGGAATTTGATTTCTATTTCATGCTTAGCACAAGAAGGCTATGTGATTACCTTCTTTAAGGACCATTGTAACATTCTTTATGAAAGAAATAAAATTGCAAATGGTTTCCTTATTAATGGTCTTTATCAGCTACATATTGATGTACCTATTCTAACTATCGAGCAAAACGTGAATGCCAAACGACCTAGGGATAGTCCAAATGATAGATATCTATGGCACCTGAGATTAGGTCATATAGCAGAAGATAGGATCAACAAATTGGAGAAAAATGGGCTATTGAGTCCATTGACTTTTGAGTCATATCCAACTTGTGAATCTTGTCTTCAAGGCAAAATGACTAAACTCCCTTTTGTTGGACATGGGGAAAGGGCCACAGATCTCCTTGCCCTAGTACATACTGATGTGTGCGGCCCATTTGATGTGCCGGCTAGAGGCAATTTTGTCTACTTCATTACCTTTACCGATGATCTGTCTAGGTATGGGTATGTGTATCTTATGAGACACAAGTCTGAAGCTTTTGAAAAGTTCAAAGAATTCAGACATGAAGTAGAAAAATAAACTGAAAAATTCATTAAGGTTCTTCGATCAGATCGAGGAGGTGAATACCTTAGCCGAAAATTCCTAGACTATCTCAAGAAAAATGGCATAGTCTCTCAATGGACTCCACCAGGAACACCTCAACTCAACGGGGTTTCAGAATGGAGAAATCGGACTCTATTGGATATGGTCCGATCCATGATGAGCTTCACAGACCTCCCTGATTTTCTTTGGGGACATTCATTGTTAACTTCAATTTATCTACTGAATAGGGTTCCCTCTAAAACCGTTCCTACCACACCGTATGAGATATGGCATGGTAAGAAACCAAGTCTGAGTCATCTCAGAATTTGGGGTTGTCCGGCTCATGTCAAAAGACAACAAGCGGACAAGTTAGAGTTTAGGTCCTTCAGAGCTCGATTCATAGGATATCCTAAAGAGTCATTAGGATACTATTTCTACATTCCAGAAGACCACAATGTGATTGTGAGTCGACATGCCATCTTTCTTGAAAAATAGTTTATTCAAGATAGCGGCATTGGAAAGCAGATCAAGCTTGATGAGAAAGTCTCACAAGTACAACGAGCTAAGGACCAATTGGAACCAAATCAGGTTGAGCCAATAAGAACACTACCTCCTCCACCTCGTAGATCGAAAAGAGTTTTCCATCCCCCTGAAAGATACTTAGGTATTATTTCAGAGGAAAGTAGAGGAAATGTTCCTCGTAGGTAATGGTGCTCATGGTGATGATCCCAAAACCTACAATAAGGCAATATCAGATATCGACTCCGAGAAATGGCTAGAGGCAATGCAGTCAGAAATTGACTCGATGCACTCAAACCAAGTCTGGACCTTGGTAGATCCACCAGAAGGTATAGTACCTATTGGGTGTAAATGGATCTTCAAGAGAAAGATTGGTGCAGATGGGAATGTGGAGACATTCAAGGCTAGACTAGTGGCAAAAGGTTATAGTCAATGCGAAGGCATTGACTATCAGGATACCTTTTCCCAGTGGCTATGCTAAAATCCATCCGCACATTGCTTGCCATTGCAGCCTATTTCGATTATGAAATATGGCAAATGGACGTGAAAATGGCATTCTTAAATGGATATCTTGAGGAAGATATCTATATGGAACAGCCGCTAGGTTTCACATCCAGTGATACTGATCACAAGGTTTGCAAGCTGCAAAGGTCCATATATGGACTTAAGCAAGCATCTCGGAGCTGGAACACTCATTTCAATGATGTGATCAAAATATTTGGTTTCATCAAAAATGAAGAGGAACCATGTGTTTTCAAAAAGGTCAGTGGGAGCGCTGTTGTCTTCCTCGTATTGTACGTGGATGACATCCTCCTTATTGGGAATGATATTCCCATGATTGACGATAGTCAAAATATGGTTGTCCAAGGAATTCTCCATGAAAGACCTAGGTGAAGCATCCTTTATTCTAGGAATTAAGGTCTATAGGGATAGACCGAATAGGATGCTAGGACTTTCACAGAAGATGTACATAGAGAAAGTACTAAAGAGGTTTAGTATGGAAAACTCTAAGAGGGGATTAATATCCCTTCAGACATGGTATTCATCTTTCCAAGAAGATGTGCCCTAGCACACCTGAGGAAATAGAATGCATGAGCAAGATCCCTTATGCTTCTGCAATAGGGAGCCTCATGTATGCCATGCTATGTACACGACCTGATATAGCCCATGCTGTGAGTGTCACAAGCAGATATCAGTCAAATCCAGGTGAAGAACACTGGACTTCTGTGAAATGTATCCTTAAGTACTTAAGAAGAACTAAGGATATGATGTTGGTCTTTGGTAATGGAGAACTCCAAGTCCAGGGATACACAGACTCGGATTTCATGTCCAATATAGATGATCGAAAGTCGACATCTGGGAGTCTGTTTGTGTGCAATGGTGGTGCTGTCAGCTGGAAGAGTTTCCAAGCAAAGTGATAGCAGATTCCACCATGGAAGCAGAATATATCGCTGCATCAGAAGGCTGCGAAGGAAGCATTCTGGTATAAGAAGTTTGCTACCATAGAAATTGCAGTAATGCCATCAGATGCCATTCCTCTATACTGCGACAATAATGGCGCCATAGCCCTTGCTAAGGAGCCGAGGTCTCACCAAAAATCCAAGCACATTGAGCGGCGATACCACCTCATCCGCGATTACCTCGAGGAAGATTATGTTGAGGTCAAGAGAGTCAACTCCGCAGACAATGTGGCAGACCCACTTACAAAGCCGTTGGGCCAGCAGAAGATCGAAGCCCACCTTGAGAAGATGGGACTTAGACTTGTAGCCAATTGGCTTTAGGACAAGTGGGAGATTGTTAGATATATGTGCCCTAGAAGCCAGAATTGGCTGACACTTGTAATACACTTCTAGGGGCAAAATTATAATTTTGACTAAAATCAATAAAATGGATTATTTTCTATCACATATGTGTATTTAGTGTCTGTGATACATCCTTTGAGTTAATGGTAATGATAATTCATATTTTCAAGAGTTGAAAATTTAAGACATGAATAATCATTATTAACTCATAAAATGCTCCCGACCATAGGATCATCACGAGGATGGTGATTGATCCAGAAGGTTGGTGTACAATCGCTTCTCTTTAGTAGATGAGTCTTGAGTCTACGGTGTGGAGACACAGGAGCGAGAGTATAGGTACTCGTTAGAGAATGAGGGCACTGAGCGTGACCACCTCGAGTAGTCATTAGGAAGTCTACCTTCTCGTCAATGACTGACTCGATGCTGCAGTGGTGTGTCTGGTTCTTTGACCTGAGGTGCATCGGCAGTTCACCTTGAGGGTGTTATAGTTTGACTACACCATAACTCGATCTCCTAGCCATATCGAAATCCTGAGGTGTATGTTGGCTATAGCATGTTCATTGTAGGAACTGGATTGCATCAAGATGGAATCTATCTACCTCGGTGGTAGAGGAGCAGCCCTATGATGATCATGAGAATCAAGTCCAGAAGCCCATGGCCATGGCAGAGTGAAATAATAGAAAGAGTTTCTATTTAGATTTTCACATCGGACTTGAATCGAATGATTACATCATATGATAGAAACTAGGGTTTGACGAGTTCACCTTAACCCTAATCTGATCGGGGCTCAAGATAGAAGAACTTAATCACACAGGTAGCTGCACCAAGAGGTTCACATTCAGCTCTGATGGGTTGCCACCATATACTGCTAGGTGTCACTGATGGATTTTGGAAGCAATTAGAATGATTTAGATGATCGATCATTCTAGCTGTTCGAATCAGAAGAGTTCTGATCCATCGAAAGGAGTTTCGATGATGATAATGATAGAGATCATGACATATCCCATTACCATATAGAACTGAACCTAGCTGGGTCACACAAACAAGGGTTTGAATCTGGTGATCATCAATTAAACTAATCCAGTTCAATTGATCTGAATGAGATTCAATTAGGTTCAAGAAAATCGTGCTAGCACTCGATTGAACCTAACGTTCTTCTTTTACTATCATAAATAGTTGTCTCTGACTGAGCCAAAGGAGTTTGTGCTCAATCAGAGGCCTTTCACTTGGTCTGACTGGAGCTTGTCCAAGTTAGAAAAGGGTTGTCTTATTTTAAGATAAATTTGAGACAACACTTGCCACTTTTCGTCACCTGCTAAATCTTGTTCTTTGACTTTGGTCAAACCTTAACCTTTGACACTTAGACATCTACCCATATGTCATGCACCCATAGGAGAGTAGATGGAGCTTTATCCCCCTACTAAAAGAAGGAAAGGGAGGGGGTTTATGCCTAGGGAGGCATGCATCCAAAGAGGATAAAGATTGGAGTTCCATACGGATGGGACTCCAATTGCTTCATCCTCTCTACTTGGGTGGTGCCAAAACTCTTCTTTGACCAATCTTGGCACCACCTAAGGAGGTTTGTGAGGGACTCTAATCTGATTAGATCAGATGATGTCATCCCACCAATCAGATTTAGATCTGATTGCATGAAGAACCATGATTGATCGGGATGATGTGGCACTGCATGGCATGGTAGGATCTATATAAATCCTATCTATGCCCAAGATTGAGAGCTTCTGCCCTTTGCCCATGCCACATAGCCCCTCTCCCTCGTTCTCCATGCCTCCTTCAGATTCTCTCTCTCCTCTCCATGCCCAAAAAGTTTTGGGCTTCAATTTGGTGCAATCCAAGCAAGAGAAAGGTGACAAGAAAGCAAGAAGGCAGCACTGTTGCAAGAGACAACACCCAATTTTCAAAAGGCATTTTGAAGATCTTCAAGATCAGATCTAGATCTGATCTTTAGAGTACAGATTGAGAAGAAGAAGATCTCTAGATCCTATTCGAGTGGATATCGGTAGAGGCCAGATGCTTGCGTGGCTACATCTAGAACCTCATTCAAACATCAGGATCATTACAGGATAACAGGATTACCCACAACAAGGTATAATTAAATTAGATTTAATTTAGTTTAATTTAATTTTATTATATCAAATCAATAAAATCAGATTTGAAGAGTCTCAAATCTGATTTGGATCTAAGAAAAAAATTTTGAAATATCCCTTTTAATCTAATCAGATCTGAATGAACTTGATCCGAAAAATAGGATTTTTTCTTCAAGGGGCATTAAGACTAAAGTGGTGCAAGTAGATAGGGAGTCCTAGTCACACTAGGACTCCTATTTTGACTTGGTTAACCAAGATCTTTTAACCATATAAAATCAAGATTAAATCAATCCAATTAAATAAGGCTCTAACCCATTTAAGGACTTAATTAAATCAGATTAAATCAAATTTAATTCTAATTTATTTTCTAATCAAATTAGAAAATTGGGTTAATCCGAGTCCTAGTTAGACTAGGACTAGTTCTTCCTTGCACTTGGCTTATCCAATAAACCAATTGGACTTGATCCAATCAAGCCCAAACTAAATTTAATTAAATCATATTTAATTAGACTTAATCTCAGTCTATTGGCTTAATCAAATCAAGCCAATTAGCAATTCAATTGCTAATCGATCCTCCTACAATACTTGCACTAAGTTAAACATCAATCGTATTGATTATTTAACCCTAGAATGATTCTTAATCATTGATCAACCATCCGATCAGATTGTAAACTTTAATGTGTGTGACCTCATAGGTCTGAATCTAACCCAGTAGTATAGGAACAAATTTTTATATCAATCGAAGTGATCATCTAGCAATGATATCCGATGGCTGGATAGGTCGAAGGTATAGAACACCATCCTTAGAACCCATGCGGATATAGTTTCCATATAATTCATCTTCTAAACCATAATGCTTGTAAGACACATTAGAGTTCAACTATCAACTCTGATCAGGTTGTCCATATTGTATTTCAAAATACCAAATCCATCTGATGGATTATCCTGGCCAAGGTTTTGCTATATTGAAATATAGTGATACATTCTTCTCCAACTCTTAGAGTGGCCAATTCCATCTTGATCACACTCCGACTTTGCAAGTACTTGACTGTGCTTAGAAGCCTTCCATTGCTAAATTAAAAATTTAGTTAGTCTGAAACCAAAGCACAGTGAGTTGCTTCCAAGTCACTGAGGTGATCTCAGGTCTAAGCGATATTTATACCTATATCCCATCAGAGACATTCTCGACAGTAGAATGCTCTGGAGTTGGTCACGTTCAATGATGATGTATCCATACATCTCACCTGTATGCCATACCAGTGTCTCCATATACCTTGGTTAAGAGGACAACTAATCTATATGGCATATAGCAACCTATGCTCGATAGACGCTGTCGTCCTAATTAACAGCCTATCATTTGGTCATGAACAAATTTAAGGACTAATCCATAAATTCTCTCTTTATCGAAACTAAATAGTCCTAAGGACTTCATCACAACAATGGAGTTCATTAGAAGATGTAAACTTATGATGAAAAAAGATGCCAAAATATTTTTCATTAATTAATAAATTAATTACAGTATCTCAACCATCAACACACTGATGATTGACTTTGGGACATAATTTTCAACAAAATTAGTATTGAGATTTAATGTCAAATGATTTGAAGGGACAAATTTTCTCAAAAACTCATCTGGCATGGATCTCTATGTATGGTGTAATTAATATTTTGCCAGGCGATGGGTGCGAGTGGGACACATGGCGAATTAAGGCTAGCTGAAGAAGTTCTGCAATCATGACTTTTCATTGGTGCAGATTTTCTATTTAAACCTCTCTTCTTCTATGGATTCTCACTTTTGTCTGCACTCCTTCTTCTCCTTCCACCATTCTCTATCGTCCCATGAGTGTCTCGTCGTCATTGCTTTTGTTCTCTTGCAATGCTTTCAACTATCAGCATACTTCTTGGATGCCCTTCATCTTTTCGATCTTCTCCTCGAGCATTTTGATCAGCCTAGGTCAGTCCCTCATCCTTATTCTCCTTATTTCTAGCCTTCCCACATTTTTTTGGAATCTCTTCAAGCTTGTCTGGGTAGGTTTTGCCATTCTTCTTTTCTACATCTTCATTGCCACTTCTCCTTAAGTTTTTTGGAGACTTTTTTGGATTTAATTTGATCTAGATGTCATCTGAGGTTTCTTGGTCTAGCGGTTCTAGGGGTCTGGTGGATCCAAACTCCAAAAATCTTGAGACCAAAATAGAACCCAAACCTGCAGCACCTCGACTAAATTTCATACCAGGAACCATCTCTTGCTTCCTAACCACTAATGATCTACCATTGATTAAGATCCAGTATGGGGTGCCTACTGAGTACGAGTTGAAACTTTCTGAACCGAGTGGCCGAGCTTGCACCCCTCCTCTAGGTCAGTTCTGCTTGTATCTAGAGGCCTTCCATGCCAGATTAAGGCTTCCTCTCTCCATGTTTGTTGTAGCTCTTTTTCATTTTCTAGATATCTTCGTAGCTTCCATAGTGCCGAACTCTTTTAGGTTCATAATAGGGTTGCTTGCTTTCTATATATCTGCTAAAGTTCGGCCTATCATTTCTCTTCTTTGAATCAATTTTACCTTCAAACATCATCCAACTGCAAAGGATTGGTGGTACGTTTCACCCCAGTCCGGCAAGAAGGGGTTGCTCAAGGGTACCCCCTCCATTCATAACTAGAAAGAAAAGTTTGTTTTTGTTTCTTATCCAACCTTATAGCTAGGACTTCCTCTTTGGAAAAATTTGAGGGATTCAGTCCACCGAGCCCTAGGAATAGAGAGAGAGGACCAGGAGTCAGTTAACAAAATTAAGCATTTTTGAACTTCTCTTGTAGCTGAGCTAGTAAAAGAACAAACTTTATTCAACCTCAACCTTAGTCCCTTGAATCCAATAGGTACACAGTCAAAGTTGCAGGTTATCCCTTTTCTTTCTCTTTCTTTTCTCTGATTGTACTTGTCATTTCTTCATTATAGAAATGGATGGCCAGACGGTCGAGATGCTTACAAGGAGCTCCCAGCCCACAAGAGAAAAGGAAAGGCACTAGAAAAGAGCTCAAAAAAGGTAAGGGTTGGTGCTCCAAGCTCCACGACCCCCGTCAGTGATATGGGTGCCCCTGAAGTTGCCCCTGAAGGAATCAGATCTAGGATTTCACGGGTAGATCTTGAAACTTTTTCAAGATCAGACAGCGAAAGACTTAAAAAAATTAAATATTTATTTAAATAAATATAAAAATATCCTAGATCTAAGATTTATTACATGATCAAGGCATGATATTAAATCAAAAATTAAAAATATAAAGAAAAAATTAAATATTGATCTCATCAACATGTTACAATACTACATCTAATGAAGCTATGAAACCAATTGATTAGATCCATTATTTGTGCAAGTTAGACATTCTAACTTGTAGATCCGAGCTTGAGAATGAAGTTGCGAGCTGCACATGCATCCGACCTCCAAGAGTCGTCCACACGAGCCCATGAGCATGATTTGAAATCCTGATGTAGGAAATCAAATGCTAGTACTGTGCTGATCTTTCTTCGATGGTCGATTAGATGTCTCCTTCTTCTACATTTGGATTCTTCCAAAAAGGAGAAGGTGGAGAAGAGGTTTCAGATCTGAGACTCTCAGAAAACTCAAGGAAGAAGGAAGGAAGATGATGAACACAGCAACCCTGGAAGAAGACCCTCTTCTTCTTCTCTTTGCTCTCACCTAGACACCTAGTTTGATGTCTATGGAACCCCAATGCCCAAATACTCTCTCCCTTTGATTTTTGTACACCTCAAAGATCTCTCAAAGATTTATATTTCACAAAAATTCATCCTAAATAAAATGATATGTAGAGTCCAAGTTTGGTCAAAAATTTAGACAAGAAAAGGACATAATATGGCAAGTTGTTGGGATGCCCAACTCTTGGGCGCCCTCACCTTATTTCCTACTACGGACAAGAAATAGGGGTGCACAGAAACTTCTTCTTTTACCATGGAATTCAGAGAAAGTAAAGAAGGTGTGGGTGGCACAATTAGAAGGAGGTATTTTGGTTTATAAGGATTCTATCTTATAGAATCCTAGATCAAAACTTACTTCTTTTTTTCACTTGGTCAATGACCAAATTACCAAATGAGAAAGAGAGGGAAGAGGAGGCATGTGTGAAGATTAAGGAAAAGAGTATTTCCATGAAAAATTCCTAAAAAATAGGCATGGGGGGCATGGAGGCCTAAGGTGGTGCAAGGTGGAATCCTAGTCTCACTAGAATTCCATCTATGACTTGGTCAAACATGGTTTCTCAAATCAGATTAAATCAAAACTAAGTCAACTAAATAAAATAAGGTTCCATCCCAATTAAAAATTCAATTAAATTAGATTAAATTCAATTTAATTTTAATTTAATTTTTTAATCAAATTAGAAAATTGGGTTGACCCAAGTCCTAGTTGAACTGGGACTAGTTTTTTCTTGCACTTAGCTTAACAAATAAGCCAATTGAACTTGATCCAATCAAGCCCAAACTAAATATAATTAAATTATATTTAATTAGACTTAATCTAAATTTTTTGGCTTAATTAAACTAAGTCAATTAGCAATTGAATTGCTAATCGATCCTCCTACAACACTTGCGCTAGGTTAAACATCAATCGTATTAATCATTTAATCCTAGAATGATTCTTAATCGTTGATCAACCATCCAATCGGATCATGAGCTCTAATGTGTGTGACCTCATAGGTCCAAACCTAAGCTGGTAGCATAGAAATAAATTTTTGTACTAATTAAAGTAATCATCTAGCAATGGTATTCGATGGTCGGATATGTCGAATGTGTATAACAACATCCTTAGAACCCATGCAGATATAATTTTCATATAATTCATCCCCTTGACTAATATGCTCATAGGACACCTCAAAAAACAACTGTCAACTCTGATCAGGTTGTCCACATTGTATTTCAAAATATCAAATCCATCTGATGGATTACCGTGGCCAAAGTTTTGCTATATCGAAATACAGTGATACATTCTTCTCCAACTCTTGGAGTGATCAATTCCATCTTAATCATCCTCTGACTTTATAAGTACTTGACTGTGCCTAGAAGCCTTCCATTACTAAATTAGAAATTTAGTTAGTCCAGTACCAAAGCATAGTGAGTTGCTTGCAAGTTACCGAGGTGATCTCAAGTCTAAGGGACACTTATACCTATATCCCATTAGAAACATTCTTGACAGCAGAATGCTCTGAAGTTGGTCACGTTTAATAATGATGTATCCATACATCTCATCTGTATGCCATACTAGTGTCTCCACACTCTTTGGTTAAGAGGACAACCAACCTATATGGCATACAATGACCTATGCTCGATAGATGTTGTCGTCCTAACTAACAGCCTATCATTTAGTCGTGAACAAATTTAAGGACTAATCGATAAATTTTTTCTTTATCGAAGCTAAATAATTCTAAGAACTTTATCACAATAATGGTATTCATTAGAAGATGAATTCTTTATGATAAAAAATATCAAAAATATATTTTATTTATTAATGAATTAATTATAAATACAATGTAGCTAATCGTTAATAGGCTGATGATTGACTTTAGGACACATTTTTTAAGAACTCCCACTTGTTCTAAAGCTACTCGGCACAGTATCTAATATCCATCTTTGACTTGTGATTGTCGAACTCCTTTATCGCTAGGATTTTAGTGAAGGGGTTGGCTAGGTTCTCTTTTTCTTTGATCTTCTGAAGGTCGACGTCACCTCTATCCATGATCTCTCAGACTAGGTGGAAGCAGCGTAGAATGTGCTTTGTTCGCTAGTGTGCCTTCGGTTCTTTCACCTGAGCAAAGACACCAGTGCTGTCGCAGTAGAGCAGGACAGAACATCTAGGGAGGGTGCTACTCTGAGCTCGGTGATACACTTCCTCAACCACATAGCTTTCATTATGGTATTTGATGCTGCGATGTACTCTACTTCGCAAATAGAGTCTATCATAGTATGCTGCTTGAAAATCTTTTAATAGATAACTCCACCATTCAGAGTAAAGATATATCTTGACATGCTTCTGCTATCATCATTGTCGGATTAAAAGCTGGAGTTTGTAAACCCCATAAGTTTCAGACTGACTTGCCATAAACCAACCATTGGTCCTTAGTATTTCTCAAATACTTAAGGATAGTTTTAACCACTTTCCATTGATTTTCTCTAGGGTCAGACTGGTATCTACTCATTGCTTCTAGTGAGTATGCCATGTCTGATCTCATACATATCATGGCGTACATGATAGATCCCACTACCAAAGTATATGGGACTCTACTCATACACTCTCTCTCTTCAAGAGTTGTTGGACAATCCTTCTTAGAGAGAGAAATTCTATGGCCTATCGAAAGATAGCCCTTTCTAGAATTCTCCATGATGAACCTCTTCAGCACAATATCTATGTACGTAGATTGGGATAACCCAAGCATCCTTTTAGATCTATCCCTATAGATCTTCATCCCTAAGATGTAAGATGCTTCACCCAAGTCCTTCATGGAGAATTATGATGATAATTAGACTTTTCTTCTCTGCAGTGTGGGGATGTCATTCCCAATTAAGAGAATGTCATCTACGTACAAGATAAGGAATACTAGTGCTGGACCATTTGCCCATTTGTACATGCAGAATTCTTGTCCATTCTTAATGAAGCCATACATTTTGATCACTTTATCAAAATGTATGTTCCAACTTTGAGATGCCTGCTTTAGTCCATAAATGGATTTCTGAAGCCTGCATATCTTGGACTCATCTGTGGATATGAATCTCTCGGGTTATATCATATACATCTCTTCAATCAACTCTCTATTCAGGAAAGTTAATTTTACATCCATTTGCCAAATCTCATAGTCCAGATGGGCAGCAATCGCAAGCATAATCCGAATAGATTTGAGCATTGCCATAGGGAGAAACGTCTCATCATAGTTAATACCATAATGTTGATGATACCCTTTGGCAACCAGACAGGCTTTATTGGTCTCCATATTTCCATCTGCGCTTCTTTTTCTTTTGAAGACCCATTTTCACCCAATGGATTTAACTCCTTTGGGTGGGTCAACCAATGTCCACACATCATTGATCTTCATGGACTCCATTTTGGATTTTATGGCCTCAAGCCATTTCTCAAAATTAGATCTCTACATAGCATCCATATTGATGATCAGATCCTCATTGTTCTCATCAAGTTCAATGGGATCACCATCTTGGACCAAGAAATCATAGTATCTATCTGCATAATGTGGTACTCTATCGAATTGCCTTAATGGTGTAGGTATACTAGGCTCTGGAACTGATCTAATCAAATCCAACTCAGGTTCAGCTATCGGTGTCGATTTTTCTATCTATTGAACTTTATCAAGTTCAATCTTAGAGGTAACAGTTCCTTCACCAAGGAACTTCTTTTCCAAAATGGTTGCCTTAAGGCTGACGAACACCTTTTGTTCATCAACATGGTAGAAATAGTATTCTTTGGTCTCTTTTGCCTATCCTATAAATGTGCACTTATTAGACCTAGGTCCAAGTTTATCTGTAATTAATCATTTGACATAAGCTGGGGACCCCCAAATCCTAAGGTGTGAAAGTGCTGGCTTATGTCCTATTCATATCTCATATGGAGTCTTAACTATAGACTTACTTGGAATCCTATTTAATAGATAACAAGCCGATTCAAGTGCATATCCCTAGAAGGATATCGACAAGCTGGCAAAATCTATCATGGATCAGACCATGTCTAACAGAGTCTGATTCCTCCTTTTAGACACACCATTATGCTATGGTGTTTTTGGAGGCATCCATTGGGAGAGAATCCCATCCTCTCCTAGATATGTGAGAACTCACTGAAAAGATATTCCCCTCCTTGGTCAGATCAAAGAGTTTTACTTCACTTCAGAATCGTTTGAACATTTTAAAAGAATTTGACTTATGTTTCATCAGATAGACATATCCATATCTAGATAGATCATCGATGAAAGTGATGAAGTAGACATATCCACCTCTGACACTTGTGCTCATTGGTCCACATATATTAGTATGTACTAGACCTAAGAGCTTAATGGTTCTCTCACCTTTTCTAGTAAAAAGTGACTTGGTCATTTTACTAAGAAGACAAAACTCATAGGTTGGAAGTGATTCACAATCAGTGACTTCGAGGATTCTCTCTTGAGTCAACCTATTTATCCTATTCTTGTTTATATGACCTAGCCTATAGTGCCATAAATAGATATCTGATACACTATCTAATCTAAGATGCTTGCCAGTGGAATAGACTATGTTAACAGGTTGTAATAATATATACACACCATTCTTCAAATGTCCACAGAAAATAGTAACACCATTCATAATGATATTATAAACTTATTTCTTTATTGATATTTCATAATTATTTTTGGCCAAACGGCCTACAAAAATAATATTAAAAAAGAAACTAGGACAGAAATGACAATCATTAATAACAACGATATGAGACTCAAATACAAGTTTCAGAATTTCTAAAGCTAGAATTGGAACTGGTCTTCCATCTCCAACATTCAAGAACCTTTCACCTTGCTCGAATCTCCTACTGACCTACAACCCCTGCAATGAATTACAAATATGGTAAGAACTATCAGTATCCAATACCCAGTCAATAATATCATAAATAGAAAAATTACAAGGAGTTATCATATAAATATCTTGCCAAGCAACAGCTTACTTCTTTCTCTATCTATTCAGATCCAGAGAGGCAACGTACTGAGGATAGTTTCTTTTGTAATGCCTCTGCTTCTTGCAAAAAAAGCATTCAACTTGACTCTTATCGGACTTGATCATTTTGGTGTGGCCCTCCATAGATGTCCCAGTCTGAACTTGCACCTTCTTAACTTTCTTCTTCTTATTCTTTTTTTTCTTTTCTAAAGGGTTGATAACTAGAAGATGAACCTCCCACTAAGTTCACCAACTCTTTATGGAGTTGGTGATCCTTCTCAAAGTTCTGAAGTAACCCCAGTAATCCATGCTAGTAACCCATGGTAGTCTATTTTAGATTTTATCATTCTAAAATGAGTAAGGAATGGGAGAAAGAACTTGGGCAATGAGTTTAGTATTGCATCCTTTCCAAGCTATTTATGCAAGAAAAAATCAAGCTTGCTCAATCGCTCAATCAGCTCGATCATATACAATACATGATCAATGATAGAGGCACCATCCCGCATTCTAGCATTGAAGATAGCACAACTAGTCTTGTGCCTCTCTACATCATTGGGTGTGCCAAAAAAATCCTCCAACACTTGAAGCATGTCTTTTGGCTGAGCTGTCTCAAATTTATGACTGAACTCATCACTCATGGCAGCCAACATGATGCAATGCATCATGATCCGATCACTAAGCCACTTCTGGTAAGTGTCTCTGACTGTTCCACGTGCATTGACAGCTGGCTCCTCAAGTGCAGAATCCATCAACACATATAGGACCATTCATGCTCTAGGATTATCTTCAACTTTCGGTATTAGCTATCGAAGTTGGGTCCCACCAACTTATCATTGTTCAATAATGATCGGAGCGATAGAGAGGTGGCCATACCTGCACAAAGAAAAACCATAACCTAATTAGTAGTTGATTCATTAAACCTAAAGATTTGGACTTTAATCAAAAGGTTCTCCTACTATTTTATTCTAATTGGTAGCCCCTACCTCCAATTTGAGAAATTATCCTAATTCTATAGTGGATACTAGAATCTACATAGACTGCACACAAGCCCAACTTTGGTTGGCCAACCCATGTGCATCTAAGGGTAGGTACATAACCAATTATTTCTTCAAATAATTTTTAGTAATTAAATTTTACCTAAGTCCATAATCAGTAGGCTTTGGCCTCCATTGAAAATGTCCGATTAGGTCCAACCATTAACATGACCTTACTTGGCCCATCTAACCAATGAATGATTAGGCCTAACTTTAGTTGGTTAACCTAACCAACATTTAGAAAGATGTAGCCAAGAAATTATATAATGAATGATAATTCTATCAGTCAATAAGTACCAGGCCTTTGGGCCTCTAATGATTATCCAACTGATTGATCCATTATCATCCACTTAATGGGAGGCTATTATCTAGTTATCACCATAACTAATTCATTTTAAGAACCTAATAATTTTAGAGAATTTAATTTTTAAAGAAGAGGAAAGATCAAATGAATCAACTTATCATGATTCTCCCACTAACTTCACCAAGTTAGCTTAAGGAAGACCATTAATAGGCTGGTCAAGGAGCATCTAAATTAGTCATACTGATTTACCTAACTAACATAGGTAGGCTCAAATAGTCAAGTGATCTGATCAAAACATAATTTCACCAAGATGCTAGGTAAGTTCGATCAGTGGGAGGGTCTGCCAAAGCTTGCCTTAGACACCATCAGAAATGACTAGGTAAGTAGGTTGCCAATTAAAGACCACCAGACCGATTTATCTTAGACATTAACTAATTTAATTAGTTTCAATTAGATCAACCTAACAGTTTATACTGGATTTCGTAGCCAAGAATCAAGTCCATCTTGGATCTCGTTAAAGACATGGACTTGACCAACTACAACTATTGTAATTTATCTAGAGAATCCTTGACCTAATCTAAGATAATAATTGATTAGATTTAGTCAATTCTCTAATTAAGTCCATTCTTCAATCTAACCCTAGGTCTAACCTAATTAATGGATCTAATCCCCACTAACCCATTTAACCCAATGTGTTATGATTCATGTCTTTGGATCTTTAATTTACAATTCTAGATCCTGATCAATCAACTTCTTAATTCTTAATTAAGTTTTGGGCTAATGGTTGGGGTTTGACTTTTTAAAAATAATTTTTATATTTGTAAAATATTTTTATAATATAGTTCTATCAACCAAGTTGCACGTTTGATTCATAATTAAAATGCAAGTAACATAAACATGAATCTACTTTAGATCTAATCTAAATAGGTTCATGTAATTGAAATAGTTTCAACACCAATTAATCATAAATCAACTTAGATCAAATCTAACATATTTATGATCATTAAAATTAGATTAAAATACTTTTAATCAAATCATAAAATCTTTTAGATATAATCTAAAATTTTATGATCAATATTTTAGATCAGCACGTACTAGGATAACCTTATAGCGGTCCATGCAATCTAAAAACTTTATTTTTAGATCTAAAACTATTTTAAATCTATTAAATTATAAATAAAATTAGATTAAATCTAATAAATTTATGTTTAGGAATAGATCATCTCGAACTAGGATAATCTTTTCACCGTAAAGGGTAAACCTTACAGTAGGACAATCTTATGGCAGTTCGTGAGATCTAAATTTTTAATTTTAGATTTAATAATTAGATTATAAATTAAATCAAATCTAATAAATAATCTAAATATGCTCAAGAAAATCATGTAATAAGAACCTAGGCTCTGATACCAATTGAAGGAATTAGATCTAGGATTTCACGAGTAGATCTTGAAATATTTTCAAGATCGAACAGCAAAAGGCTTAAATAAATTAAATATTTATATAAATAATTTAAAAATATCTAAGATCTAAGATTTATTATATGATCAAGGTATGATATTAAATCAAAAATTAAAAATATAAAGAAAAATTAACATATTGATCTCATCAACATGTTACAATACTACATCTAATGCAGCTATGAAACTAATAGATCAGATCTATTACTTGTGTAAGTTAGATATTCTAACTTACAGATGTAGGCTTAAGGATAAAGTTGTAAGCTGCACATGTGTCCGACCTCTAGGAGTCATCCACATGAGCCCACGAGCATGATTAGAAATTTCGATGCAGGAAATTAGCACGTATGCTAGTATTGTGCTGATCTTTCTTTGATGGTTGATCAAATGCCTCCTTTTGGATTTGGATTCTTTCAAAGAGGAGAAGGTGGAGAAGAGGTTTATGATCTAAGACTCTCTTAGAAAACCCAAGGAAGAAGAAAGGAAGATGATGAACATAGCAACCCTGGAAGAAGACCCTCTTCTTCTTCTCTTTGCTCTCACCTAGACACCTAGTTTGGTGTCTATGGAACCCTAATGCCCAAAGACTCTCTCCCTTTGATTTTTGCACAGCTCAAAGATCTCTTAAAGATCTATATTTCATAAAAATTTCAGTCAAAAATTCATCCTAAATAAAAGGATATGCAGAGTCCAAGTTTAGTCAAAAACTCAGACAAGAAAAGGACATAATATGGCAAGTTGTTGGGACGCCCAACTCTTGGGCGCACCCACCTTATTTTCTATCATAGACCAGAAATAGGGGTGCACAGAAACTTTTTCTTTTACCATGAAATTCAAAAAAAATAAAGAAGGTGTGGGTGGCACAATTAGAAGGAGGTGTTTTAGTTTATAAGGATTCTATCTCATAGAATCCTAGATCAAAACTTACTTCTCTTTTTGATTTGGTCAACCACCAAATTACCATATGAGAAAGAGAGGGAGAGAAGAGGCATGCATGAAGGTCAAGGGAAAGAGTATTTCCATGAAAAATTCCTAAAAAGTAGGCATGGAGGGCTAAGGTGGCGCAAGGTGGAATCCTAGTCTCACTAGGATTCTATCTATGACTTGGTCAAACATGGTTTCTCAAACCAAATTAAATCAAAACCAAGTCAAATAAATAAAATAAGGTTCTAACCAAATTAAGAATTTAATTTAATTATATTAAATTAGATTTAATTTTGATTTAATTTTTTAATCAAATTAGAAAATTAGGTTGACCCAAGTTCTAGTTGAACTAGGACTAGTTTTTTCTTACACTTAGCTTATCTAATAAGCTAATTGGACTTAATCCAATCAAGCCCAAACTAAATCTAATTAAATTTTATTTAATTAGACTTAATATTAATTCTTTGGATTAATTAAATTAAGTCAATTAGCAATCGAATTGTTAATCGATCCTCTTGCAATACTTGCACTAGGTTAAACATCAATTGTATTGATCGTTTAACCCTAGAATGATTCTTAATCATTGATCAACCATCCGATCGGATGATGAGCTCTAATATGTGTGACCTCATAGGTTCAATCTTAACTCAATAGTATAGAAATAAATTTTTATACCAATCAAAGTAACCATCTAGCAGTGGTATCCGATGGTCGAATAGGTCGAATGTGTAGAACAACATCCATAGAACCTATGCGGATATAGTTTCTATATAATTCATCCCCTTGACCAATATGCTCATAGGACACCTTAGAGTTAAACTATCAACTCTGATCAAGTTGTCCTCATTGTATTTTAAAATATCAAATCCATCTGATAGATTATCCTGGCCAAGGTTTTGCTATATTGAAATACAGTGATACATTCTTCTCCAACTCTTGGAGTGGCCAATTTCATCTTGATCATACTCTGACTTCGTAAGTACTTGACTGTGCCTAGAAGCCTTCTATTATTGAATTAGAAATTTAGTTAGTCCGGTACTAAAGCATAGTGAGTTGCTTGTAAGTCACTAAGATGATCACAGGTCTAAGGGATACCTATACCTATATCCCATCAGAGACATTCTCGATAGTAGAATGCTCTGGAGTTGGTCACGTTCAATGATGATGTACCCATATATCTCACCTATATGCCATACAGTATCTTCACACTTCTTGATTAAGAGGATAACCAACCTATATGGCATACAGTGACCTATGCATGATAGATGCTGTCGTCCTAAGTAACAGTTTATCATTTGATCGTAAATAGATTTAAGGACTAATCAATAAATTCTTTCTTTATCGAAGCTAAATAGTCCTAAGGACTTCATCACAATAATGAAGTTCATTAGAAGATGAATACTTTATGATAAAAAATACCAAAAATATATTTCATTTATTAATGATTCAATTACAAATACAATGTCGCTCAACCATCAACAAGCTGACAATTGATTTTGGGACACATTTTCCAATAGCCCTCGAAGTCGAAGCTCCTCTAGCTATCGAGTTTGGCATAATTATTGAGGCCACCAATCTTTTGATGCCGTCGAGCCCTTCCTTCGAGGCCCAAGCTCTAGAGCCTCCCCTAGAGGAGAAGGAGAGGTGCAAAAAAAGAAGACTAAAAGGGTCCTAAGAAAGTCCCAATAGAAGGTCCGCCATAGTGGATCCAATAGCTCTGACGAAGAAATAGGAGAGAACCCCTTCAATAATCATGAAGTTGTAAGGGGTTTGGTCGACGGATGATGCATGCTAATCTATAGCTATGGCAAGTGCACCAATCGATCAAATAATAAAGTAAGTGAGTAGAGTATCATCCCTAGAGGATTAAAAAATAAGTAATCAAAAGCTCTTTTCCATACTTTGTTTAAATGATCAATTTATGAGAATAAAAAAAAATAAAGAATAAAATAAAAAATAATTAAAAATTATAAGAAAATAGAGAGAGTGTAATTATTAGGATTTTAAACTTAAGAGCAATAGGTTACTAAGGCAATCGGTTCACCAACTCAGTTAATACAATATTCAGATTATTAGATTAATTTTATTTCATATGATGGTGGAGTCTCCTAGTTTATTCACTATTCTTTGGTCCAAGCATAGCAAAACTATCAATATTTATTAATTACTCTTTGATCCAGATGTAATTTAAATAAATATCGATGCATTAAATTTTGTGAAACCCTCTAATTAAAATATGTTGCATCTAAAGCATACTAAAATTTTTGCATGCATGTGAATTCTAATTCAATTCATAATACAAGATATATAATTAAGAAGCAATAACATAGATGTACTTGGTCCATATCATCTATATTCATCAGATCAATTAGAAGATCGCCAGTAATATAAAAGTATTAAGGTTAGATTTATATACTTCTCATGAATAAAATTTAAAATTAAAAATAAATCATACTGAATATTGCATCAAAATAGTGGATACACCTTAGCCTTAGTAAAAAAAAATTTAGTTCATGATAACAAGTTCAAAAATAGCAAATAAAATAGAAAGCATGAAGAAATCAGACTGTTTATTTGCTAAAATTGGTTGTCCGTTGCTCTTGGTATGAAGAACTCGATGAAGAAGAAAGTCGCTTTGTGTACCGACCTTCAAAAGAAGAAAAGAAGAGGAAAGAAAAATAAAAAAAAAACTCTTTCTCTTCTCTCCATAAACACCTCTCTCTATTCTCTCTATTTCTTCTTATTTTCTCTTTATTTTCAACTCTATATTTTTATTCTTTGCCTCTTCTTCTTGGCAACAGCAGGTAGCAGGCCTTTAAATAGGCTAATCTGAATGATCTTAGGTCGAAATTCCATTGAAATCGGGTTTAAAACTCTCAAAATAACTCAAAAAGAGCCTTGGATCAATTTGACCGTTGGATGTCGATCAAATGGGCTAAAACCATTCAAAAATTATTTTAAAAACCCAAATCAAGTTAAAATTCATTTAGACCATCAGATCAGCGTTGAAGATCGAATCTGAGCCATCAAATCATGCCCAAAGAAGCCTCTGATTCATAGTTTAAAATTGGTAACACGTCTCAACCGTTGGATCTCGATCGAGTGCTGCATCCGCCGTTCGTCAGCACACAAATTTTCATTATTCAATCAAATCCCAGTGAACAATATTCGTCGGATCAGGCAAAATTCCTAGAATACCCTCTAGAGATCATGTGCGAGCCTAGCATTGTGGACCACCACTTCCTTCAGTCAATCGGAGCGTGCTTATCCCCATAAAATCCTCAAAATGCTCTTGTCTGGTTACTGTAGCGGTCCACCATGCACCGCAAAAAATCTTGATGTCAGCATGGCATAAGCTGGGCATTAGTGGGCCGTCAGTCTGAGCACGATCGGGCTGGGCGATCTATTGAGCTAGTTTGAACCGAATCGACCAACTTTTTTTTTAATCATTTCCTTTGAAATTCAATTTCGGGCTCGTTTGAAGTCTGTTTTGCTTAAAATTTGTTTCATCTGATCTAGAAAAATAAGATCTTCATATTGATGGCCTTCTTTTCTACATAAAATTAACAAAATTATCAATATCTTAAAAATAAATTAATTTATTTTATAATTTAATATTTTTATTAGTGTATTTTTATCACTTATCACACCCCCCAACTTAGTCATTACTAGTCTCTTAACAATGCTTTATTTAATACCATGTTTCAATAAGATCATCCATCAAAAAGATAAATCTAGAGTTAAAGGTGAAAAAATTTAGAAAATACCACTAACTAAGCATTGAGCTTTAGAAGCAAATTTTGCAGTCAGTACCATTAACAACTTTCTTAGATTACATCAAAGATCTACAGTACTTGTGTTCGTGATGACTAACTTAGCATTTCAGTGTTAATTTAAAGGACAAAAGTATCTTCTCTTATCACCTATTTTGGTTAATTTTCTATACATTCCTAATTTTATACTCATAAATTAAGGTAGCTTTCACACTGCCTCATTTTTTTTTTTTGAGCATCCTGGCCTTCCCTCCACTATTTTACGTGAATTTTCATACTTGACCTAGGTGTAGAGACCTAGTTACTAGGCTTTGGACAATCCACATATACTCTATCTTTTGTACTTTATTTTTAGATAGGTAGCTCTTTCCTTAAATTCAAGTTTTTTTGATTAGAATGTATATTAATTATTAATTTTTAGTGGTAATTGAATCCTTAGTTGGCCTTATAATCAATACCTACTTTGTCTTATTAGTGTACATGTGCAATTAGAAGTGCTAATAGTCTTTTGATGACCTAAGTAGGCTGCTAAAAGTCTGACCAACTAATCTACTTCTTTAACTCGTTATATTCATTAGTAGATACTTCTATCTTTTATCACTTGTTCAGTCGATCTTGCTCAAGATTTGCTTCTTGACACATGATTTAATTTTTTTTTTTTTACCCCCCAACTTATTCTACATTATCTCAAAGGAGAAAGAAAAAGTAAAGGTGCAATAAAGAACAGGAAGGAATACACCGGATTTGGTTCAGTCTGGTTCTTTGGAGCTTTAAAATTTGTCTTGAGCTCTCAATGATTTGTCTCTGCAAAATTGAAAATACATCCTAAAGTAGTAAAAGAGCAACAATAGATTACTAAAAAATAAAAGAAAAGAAAAATGATCAAAACTAAGAAGAAAAGAAACAACCTATCTAGTAGTTCTGATTTATAGTTTTCAGCTTAACTTTCTTTGAGTTCTGAGTTGAATCAATCCGATGCCACTTCAATTGGAATACTTTCATGTTTGGTAGAGCCCTCTTTCAATTGGACACTGCTAGGTTTTATAGTCTCAAACCTATTTTCTATAGAATTCTCATATACTGAATTATCAATAATATTAATTAGAAAATAAGTTTGATTATCATCAGGATGTTTAGTATCTTTGAAAATATTACAAGTAACTTATTCATCTTGGATTCTAAGAATTAATTTTTCTTGTTGAACATCTATTAAAGCTCCTCCAGTAGCTAAAAAGGGTCTTCCTAAGATAAGGGATACATCATAATCTTCTTCCATATTAAGAACAATAAAATCAATAGAGAAAATAAACTTGTTTATCTTTACCAAGACATCCTCCACTATACCTCTTGGATATTTGATGGATCTATTAGCTAATTGAAGAGTAATAGTGGTAGACTTTGGTTCTCCTAGACCAAGCTTCCTAAAAATAGAAAAGAGCATGAGATTAATACTTGCTCTTAAATCACATAAAACTTTATCAAAACTACAATCACCAATAATGCAAGGGATAGTAAAACTCCTAAGATCTTTTAGCTTCTGTGGTAATTTATTTTAAAGTATTGCTGAGCATTCTTCATTTAAATTTACCTCTCATGCTCCTTTAGCTTTTTCTTATTTGTTAGAATTTCTTTGAGAAACTTGGTATACCTGGGCATTTGAGTGATAGCATCTATAAAAGAAATATTAATATGTAAATTTTTTAAAATTTTAAAAAAGTTAAAATTTTTTTTATCTGGATGCTGTATTTGTCTCTCTGGAAATCGTAGTGGCGGCACGTAGGGCTTCACATTTAGATCGGCAAACTATATACCTGACGACCATCCATCTACTGGTTGTTTAGGTGACTGATGAATTTTAGTTGATAGTTTCTTATTTCAAGTTGGCTCTTCAGTCTCTTTTTATTGATGTGGCTCCTTTAACTTTTTACCACTTCTTAGGGTGATAGCATTGACTTGCTCCCTTGGATTAGTCTCCATGTTGCTAGGCAAGGATCCTTGAGATCTCTCAAAGATTATCTTATTCATTTGACTTATTTGCACCTCCAAGTTTCGAATTGCTACTGCTTGGTCCTGCCTAAGCTTGGCTTTCAAATTTTTTTATAGTTACTTCTTGGTTTTGCATGAATTTGACCATCAGCTCGTTCATGTTGGACTTCTTTTCAGGTACTTGAAACTCCGAGGGTGGCTGTTATGCTGCATTTTGATTGCTCCATGAAAAATTTGGATGCTGCCTCCACCCTTGATTTTATATGTTGGAGTAGGGATTATTTTATTATGATCTGAATAAATTACTGACATAATTAGCTGTATCAGTTGCTTTAGCAAAAGGATTATCTATGTGATAGTTGCTTGTATCATGTCCTCCTCCACATAGGTCACAAATGATGCTCTGAACATGCATAGCTGTTTCCTTCAAGTTGTTGACTTTGACTCTAAGGGCTACAATTTTAGCTAGTAAGGTTGGTATGCAATCTACTCCTTACACAGTTGCTGGTCTTTTCGGTATCATGCATTCTGTTTGCCATTGATAGCTATTTGATGCCATCTCATCGATCAGATCAAAAGCTTCTTCCTCCATTTTTTGGTTAACAGTTTCTCCTACTGCTGCATCAATCATAGAATAATTAGTAGGAGATAAACCATTATAGAAAGTTTATACCTGAAGCCATATGTGTAGTTGATGATGTGGACATCTCCTCAACAGTTTCTTGAAATGCTCCCAAGCCTCATATAGTGTCTCCATGTCCATCCACACAAAAGAAGTGATATCATTGCGTATCTTGGTAGTCTTGGAAGGTGGAAAGTACTTGGCTAAGATTTTTTGGGCTACGACATCTCAAGTTGTGATAGAACCTGCAGGAAGAGAATGAAGCCAACTTTTAGCTTTGTCTCATAAAGAGAAAGAAAATAACCTTAATCTAATAGCATCATCCGACATCCCATTAATTTTAAAAGTATCACAAAGTTTAAGAAAGTTAGAATATGGGCATTTGGATCATCATGCACGTGTCCACTAAATTGGATAGTTGATTGAATCATCTAGATCATCGTTGATTTTATTTCAAAATTGTTTGCTCACACAGTCGGTCTTCTGATGCTCGAAGCTGCATCGGCTATAGATGGTGTGATGTAATCATTTAATGAATGATGTGCTACTCGAATAGCTTCATGCTATCCCTCAATTGCCATATCCAATCTCAGATTGATATCGTTAGAATCTTCAGCTGCCATGTTTCTTTCTTATTATAGTCTTCTGATGGTCCTTTCAATTTTTGGATCTAAAGATAGTAAGTTACTATGTCCAGTATGTGTCGTGCACTGAATGAATTTAAAAATAAAATAAGAATAAAAATTAAAAATAAAATTCTAAAGTAAAGCTAGGATCAAAATTTTAATATTATTTTAGACACAATCTCCAACAATGGTGCCAAAAACTTGATGCATGCTAATCTATAGCTATGGCAAGTGCACCAATCGATCAAGTAATAAAATAAGTGAGTAGAGTATCATCCCTAGAGGATTGGAAAATAAGTACTAAAAAATTCTTTCCTATGCTTTATTTAGAAGATCGATTTATGAGAATAAAAAAATAAAAAACAAAATGAAGAAATAATTAAAAATGATAAGGAAATAGAGAGAGTGTAATTATTAGGGTATTAAACTTAAGAGCAATAGGTTACTAAAGCAATTGATTCATCAACTCAGTCAATACAATATTTAGGTTATTAGGTTAATTTTATTTCATGTGACGATGGAGTCTTCTAGTTTATTCACTATTCTTTGATCCAGGCATAGCAAAACTATCAATATTTATTAATTATCCTTTGATCCAGGTGTAATTTAAATAAATATCAATGCATTAAGTTTTGTGAAATCCTCTAATTAAAATACGCCGCATCCAAAGCGCACTAAAATTCCTACATGTATATGAATTCTAATTCGATTCATAATATAAGATATATAATCAAGAAGCAATAACATAGATATACTTGGTCCGTATCATCTATGTTTATCAGATCAATTAGAAGATGGCCAGTAATCTAAAAGCATTAAGATCAGATTTATATACTCCTCATGAATAAAATTTAAAATTAAAAATAAATCATACTGAATATTGCATCAAAAGAGTAGCTACAGCTTAGCCTTAGTAAAAGAAAATTTAGTTTATATAACAAGTTTAAAAATAGCAAATAAAATAAAAAGCATGAAGAAATTAGACTGTTTATTTGTTGAAATTGGTTGTCCATTGCTCTTGGTGTAGAGAACTCGATGAAGAAGAAAGTCGCTTTGTGTACCGACCTTTGGAAGAAGAAAAGAAGAGGAAAGAAAAATAAAAAAAACTCTTTCTCCTCTCTCCTTAAACACCTCTCTCTCTATTCTCTCTATTTCTTCCTATTTTCTCTTTATTTTTGACTCTGTATTTTTGTTCTCCATCTCTTCTTCTCAGCAATAGTAGGTAGCAGGCCTTTAAATAGGCTAATCCGGGTGATCTTAGGTGGAAATCCCATTGAAATCGGATTTAAAACTCTCAAAATAACTCTAAAAGAGCCCTAGATCAATTCTGACCATTGGATGTCGATCAAATGGGCCAAAAATCACTCAAACATCATTTTAAAAACCTAAATCAAGTTGAATTCATTTGGACTATTAGATCAATCTTGAAGATTGAATTTGGGCTATCAGATCGTGCCCAAAGAAGCCTCTAATTCTTAGTTTAAAATCGGTAATGCGTCTCCACCGTTGGATCTCGATCGAAAGCTGCATCCGCCGTTCGTTAGCGCATAGATCTCTACCATTCGATCAAATCCCAATGAACAACATCCGTCAGATTAGGCAAAATTCCTAGAATATCCTTTGTAGATTGTGTGCGAGCCCGACGTTGCGTGGACTGCCACTTCCTTTAGCCAATCAGCCCAAAATGCCCTCGCCTGGTTACTGTAGCGGTCCACCATGTGCCACAAAAAATTTTCACGTCAGTGGGTGGTTGATTTGAGCACGGTCAGGCCGGGTGGTCTGCTTAGCCAATTTTTCTGAGCCGATTTGAACCAAACCGACCGACTTTTTTTTTTAATCATTTTCTTTGAAATTCAATTTCGGGCTCGTTTGAAGTTTGTTTTGCTTGAAATTTATTTCATCTGATCCAAAAAAATAAGATCTTCATATTGGTGGCCTTCTTTCCTACAAAAAATTAATAAAAATATTAATTTTTTAAAAATAAGTTAATTTATTTTATAATTTAATACTTTTATTATTATATTTTTACCACTTATCAATGGGTTTACCATACCCAAAGTTATAGATAGGATCGTTGATGTTGATGTCGACCAGCATACTAGGGATTCACTAGGATCCTTTCTTGAGGTAGTTACTTCATCCTTCCTTTTCTTTCTATATTTCTCAATATTTACTTGTTTGCATGACCTATGTCATTATTATATATATATTTGTTAAACAGACGGGCCATCAACTGCTTGGCTAAATCAGATCACTAAACCGCTTGAGGTCAGAGCTAGTGAAGGTGCAAGAAAATCATCAAGCCGAAGTCGAGCGCCTGCTTAAGGAGAGGGACGAGGTTGACCACTCCTTGAAGAAAAAATCTGTTGAGGTCGAGGGTCTCCAAGAAGCACTCTGCAAGGAGAAAGAGGCCTCAGTGGAGTTTAAGATTGCTGTAGGCTTGGAGGAAGAGCGGAGGAGAAAAGCTGAAGCTGAGACTGCTGAACTGAAGGAGCACATTTCTGTGTAGATCTTAAAGGCGACGGCTCGGGTGATAGAGAAGTTCAAGATCTCCTCCAAAATGAGAGACTTGAATGTCAAATTTGGCCAAAAGTCCTTTAACAAAGGTTTCGAGCTCTGTGAGAGCAAGATGGCCAGCAAGTTTTTGGAGCTCGACCTCGACTTCTTATATGAAGGGACTTTCGAAGAGGCAATGGATCCATCTGTTGTTTAGATTGACCTCCTGCCCATCGAGCTAGCTTCCACTACACCTCTGACCTCATCTGCTCCTACCACTATTGAAGGGCCTGCACTGACTGAGGTTGCACTGGATTCTTCCATCATTCTCCCAGAGGTCTGAAACCTCCTACTTTTATATATTTTTTTTATTTTTTTCTCTTGTACTAAAAATATTTTGAGCAATGAAGTCAATTTTGAGAATGAGTTTTTCTTCTATGAAATCTATGTGGTGATATTTTCGTACTTCAAGTTCAGTTTCCTATCGAAGCCGATCCCCTTCTTCTGGGTGTCCCCTTGAAGTCCCACATAAAGAGTCTAAGGAAGGAGGTTCATCAAGCTAAGAAAAAATTAGAGAAAGTAGAAGATGAGCTTCAAAAGTTGAAAAAACATTATTCTATGGCTACAATTAAAGTTACTCATCTTCATCAAGTCCATAAAAAGGATGCTATGGACTATATCAATAAAAAGTGCCATCTAATAGAGGAGTTGGAATAGGTGAAGAAGCTCGGTAGCAACAAGGCATGGGCTCTAATGGCCAAGGCAAGTTCTCTAGAGGTCGAGCTGAAGGCTGCACAAGAAAAGATTTGGTTACTTGAAGGAAACTCGGCATGGTCAAGAAATCGAGAGGAGTATGGCTGGGATTGGACAAAGAAGTTCTCCAAACTTCAAAATCTATTACAAGTAGCTGAGGATTCCCATAATGAATACAGACATGACTGCTGCGGCCAAGTCACCAACCTTAAGAGGAAGCTCCGAAGGGCTGAAGATGAGATTGCTTGTCTTCGATAACAATTGTCTGAAGGGGCTCGAGCTAGCTCGAGTAAGAACTCAGCAAAGGTCTTGTCTTTACGGAGCTCTCTGAAAAAATTGTCTACTTTATTTGGGAATAGCCAAACTGAAGTATAGGAGTTGAAGATACAAATGGTCTACCAACAGAATGCTGTAAAGGATGCAAAGGCCGAGTCAGCTGTACTAAGAAAGAAGTTAAGAAAAGTTGAGGATGACTCACAGAGGCACAAGAAGTTGTTGAGTGGAAGTTTGGCAGTTCGACGAGAACTCGAAGAGAAGATCAAAGACTTGAAGTTATCTTTGGTGTTCGCTGGCACTAACAGTCCAAAGTCTGACTCCGAATAGGGCTTCGGCATCTTTTTTCTTTTTTCATTTTTTTGCTCTTTTTTTTATAATCAATTTTACAGACTTTCCCATGTATTGAATATTTTATTTTATTGAAAATATTAATTTGACAATTTCATGTCAATTGTATGCTTGCATAGCTTTTCTCTCTTCTCTCCTCTCATCTCAAACAATCGGAGGTTAACTATGTTAGGATGAGGTTGCCTTTCGTCCTTGTCATGATGAGGTTGTCCTCCGATTCTTAATGAGGTCATCGAGGCATGAAGGAGCCATTGGTAGGGCCTCTCCCCTCCTTCTATCTTAGATAATCAGAGGTCTTCATCCATATCTGGATGAGGTTCTCCTCCTGTTCTTGATATGGTTGGCCTTTTTCTTATCATCCTATTAAGATGAGGTCCTCCTCCTATTTCTTATGGGTTTGGCCTTTTCTTGTTAGGACAAGGTCTTCCTCCTATCCTTAAGAAAGCTCAAGGGATAAAAAAGGACCGTTGAAAGGGCCTCTCCCCTCTTCCTGTCTCAAATAATTGGAGGTCTTCATCCAAGTTAGGACGAGGTCCTCTTGTTCCTGACATGGTTGGCTTTCACCTTGTCCTCTTATCATGATGAAGTTATCCTCCTGTTTCTGATGGAATTGGCCTTTTGTTATTAGGGCGAGGTGTTCCTCCTATTCCTAACAAAGCTTAAGGAGCATAAAAGGATCGTTGAAAGGACCTCTCCTCTCCTCCTATCTTAAATAATCAAAGTTCTTCATCCATGTTAGGATGAGATCTTCCTTCTGTTTCTAACATTGTTGGCCTTCATCTTGTCCCCCTGTTAGGATGAGATCCTCCTCCTATTCCTGATGGGGTTGGTCTTTCTTTGTTAGGACGAGATCTTCCTCCTATCCCTAACAAAGCTCAAGGGGTATAGAAGGGTCATTGAAAGAGCCTCTCTCCTCCTATCTTACATAACTAGAGATCTTCATCCACGTCCGAACGAGGTCCTCCTTTTATTTTTGACATGATTGGCCTTCATTTATCCTTCTGTCAGGATGCGATCCTCCTCTCCCATTTCTGATGGGATTGACCTTATTTTGTTAAGGCGAGGTCTTCCACCTATCCTTAACAAAGCTTAAGGGGTATAAAAGGATCGTTGAAAGAGCCTCTCTCCTTCTCCTATCTTAAATAATCGGAGGTCATCATCCATGTTAGGATAAGATCCTCCTCATGTTTCTGACATGGTTGGCCATCATCTTATCTTTCTGTCAGGATGAGGTCCTCCCCTTATTTCTGATGGAATTGGCCTTTCTTTGTTAGGACGAGGTCTTCCTCCTATCCTTAACAAAGCTCAAGGGGCACAAAAGAGCTATTGAAAGGACCTTTTTCCTTTTTCTATCTTAAATAATTAGAGATTTTCATCCATATCAAGACAAGATTCTCCTCCTATTTCGAACACAGTTGGCCTTCATCTTGTGCCCTTGTCAAGATGAGGTCCTCCTCCTATTCCTCATGGGGTTGTTCTTTCTTTGTTAGGATGAGGTCTTCCTCCTATCCCTAACAAAGCTCAAGGGGCACAAAAGGTCCATTGAGAGGGCCTCTCCCCTCCTTTTATCTTAAATATTTAGAGATCTTTATTCATGTTAGGATGAGGTCCTCCACCTATTTCTAATATGGTTGGCCTTTATTTTATCCTCCTACCAGGATAAGATCCTCCTATTTTTGATGGGGTTGGCCTTTCTTTGTTAGGATGAGGTCTTCCTCCAATCCCTAACAAAGCTCAAGGGGCATAAAAGGGCCATTGAAAGGGCCTCTTCCGTCCTTCTTTCTTAAATAATTGGAGGTCTTCATCAATATTAGGATGAGGTCCTCCTTCTATTTCTGACATAGTTGGCCTTCATCCTGTCCTCCTATCATGCCTTTCATCCTTGTCATGATGATGTTGTCCTCCGATTCTTAATGAGGTCATTGAGGCACGAAGGAGCCATTGGTAGGGCCTCTCCCCTCCTCTTATCTTAGATAATCGAAGGTCTTCATCTATATCTGGATGAGGTTTTCCTCCTGTTCTTGATATGGTTGGCCTTTGTCTTAATTAAGATGAGGTCCTCCTCCTGTTTCTTATGGATTTGGCCTTTTCTTGTTAGGACAAGGTCTTCCTCCTGTCCTTAAGAAAGCTCAAGGGATACAAAAGGACCGTTGAAAGGGCCTCTCTCCTCTTCCTATCTTAAATAATTAGAGGTCTTCATCCAAGTTAGGATAAGGTCCTCTTGTTCCTGACATGGTTGGCTTTCATCTTGTCCTCTTATTAGGATGAAGTTATCCTCCTATTCCTGATGGAATTGGCCTTTTCTTATTAGGGCAAGGTGTTCCTCCTATTCCTAACAAAGCTCAAGGAGCATAAAAGGACTGTTGAAAGGACCTCTCTCCTCCTCCTATCTTAAATAATCAGAGTTCTTTATCCATGTCAGGATGAGATCCTCCTCCTGTTTCTAACATTGTTGGCCTTCATCTTGTCCCCCTGTTAGGATGAGATCCTCCTCCTATTCCTGATGGGATTGGTCTTTCTTTGTTAGGGCGAGATCTTCCTCCTATCCCTAACAAAGCTCAAGGAGTATAGAAGGGTCGTTGAAAGAGTCTCTCCCCTCCTCCTATCTTAAATAATTAGAGGTCTTCATCCAAGTCCGAATGACCTCCTCCTTCTATTTTTGACACGATTGGCCTTTATTTATCCTCCTGTCAGGATGCGGTCCTCCTCCCCCGTTCTTGATGGGATTGACCTTATTTTGTTAAGGCGAGGTCTTCCACCTATCCTTAACAAAGCTTAAGGGGTACAAAAGGATCTTGAAAGAGCTTTTTCCCTCCTCCTATTTTAAATAATCAGAGGTCATCATCCATGTTAGGATAAGATCCTCCTCCTATTTTTGACATGGTTGGCCATCATCTTATTCTTTTGTTAGGATGAGGTCCCCCTCTTATTTCTGATGGGATTGGCCTTTCTTTGTTAGGACGAGGTCTTCCTCCTATCCTTAACAAAGCTCAAGGGGCACAAAAGGGCTGTTGAAAGGATCTCTTTCCTTTTTCTATCTTAAATAATTAGAGATTTTCATCCATATCAAGACAAGATTCTCCTCCTATTTTGAACACAGTTGGCCTTCATCTTGTGCCCTTGTCAAGATGAGGTCCTCCTATTCCTCATGGGATTGTCCTTTCTTTGTTAGGACGAGGTCTTCCTCCTGTCCCTAACAAAGCTCAAGGGGCACAAATGGTCCATTAAGAGGGCCTCTCTCCTCCTTTTGTCTTAAATATTTAGAGATCTTCATTCATGTCAGGATGAGGTCCTCCACCTATTTCTAATATGGTTGGCCTTCATCTTGTCCTCCTACCAGGATAAGATCCTCCTCCTATTTCTGATGGGGTTGGCTTTTCTTTGTTAGGATGAGGTCTTCCTCCAATTCCTAACAAAGCTCAAGGGGCACAAAAGGGCCATTGAAAGGGCCTCTTCCCTCCTTCTTTCTTAAATAATTGGAGGTCTTCATCAATATCAGGATGAGGTCCTCCTTCTATTTCTGACATAGTTGGCCTTCATCTTGTCCTCCTATTAGGACGAGGTCCTCCTCCTATTCCTAATGGGGTTGGCCTTTCCTTGTTAGGGTGAGATCTTTCTCCTATCCCTAACAAAGCTTAAAGGGCACAAAAGGGCCTCTTTTCTCCTCTTATCTTAAATAATCAAAGGTCTTCTACTTCATTTATAGGTGAAGTTTGGTTAAGTCATTTTCTATCATCATACGATTTTGCACCAAGAAATGAAAATATTGAAACAAAGAAGTTTTATTAAGGTAGAATTACTGATAGTACATTCATTGATTTTTCAAATTTCAAGGTCATGGGAGCATTGCTCCTCCAAGTTTTTTTAGATAGTATGTTCGTGGTCTGATGATTTCCACCACCTCATAAGAATCTTCCTAGTTCGGAGCGAGCTTTCCTTGATTTTGAGGCTGCGAAACATCTACTTGCCAAAGTACAAGATCCCTATTCTGAATGTCTTACTTCTGACCCTCAAGTTGTAGCAGTGGGCTATTCTTTGCTTGTAAGCTACCATTCGGATCTGGGCCTTCTCCTGCTTTTCTTCCAACAGGTCAAGATTAGCTCTAAGATCCTGCGAGTTGCTTTGTTCATTGAAGGCCTCTACTCACACTGAGGGAAGTTCGAATTTGACAGGGATAACTGCCTCCATCCCGAAAGCTAGTGCAAAGGAAGTTTCTCCAATGGGCAATCTTTGAGTAGTTTAGTAAGTCCAGAGCACATGATAGAGTTCATCTGTCCATATTTCTTTTGCCCTTTTGAGTTTGGCTTTTATTCCTTGAAGCAAAGTTCTATTAGTTACTTCTATTTCACCATTTGCTTATGGATGAGCTACTGATGTGAAGTGGTGAGATATATTCAGATCTTTGCAAAATTCAGTGAACTTCACACCTGTAAACTAACATCCATTATCAATGATTAGTGTGCAAGGTAGACCAAATCTGAAAATAATTGACCTTCAGATGACTTTGGCCTTAGTGATCTTTGCCAGGTGTTCAGCCTCAACCCATTTAGTGAAATAATCTACTGCCACTAGTAGAAACTTTTGCTGCCCAGATGTCATGAAAAATGGTCCAAGTATATCCATCCCCCATTGTGCAAATGGCCAAGGGACACCTAGTGGTGTGAGCTATGAAGTTGGCAGTCTTTGAATGTATGCATTTCTCTGACACCTGTCATATTTTCTTACATAATCTACCACATCTTGGTGCATTGTTGGCCAATAATACCCCTGATGGAGTAACTTGTGTGACAAAGATCTCGCCCCTAGATTATTTTCATAAATTTCTTCATGAACATTCCTTAAGGCATAGTCAGCTTCTGAAGGTCAGAGAAACTTGAGGAGTGGTAATGAGTACGACCTCTTATACGACTTGTTTTCATATAAAATATAGTGGGAAGCTTGATTTCTTAACTTCCAAGCTTCTTTGTGGTCTATGAAAAGAACTCCATCTTTTAGATAAGAAATCAATGGATTGATCCAGCTGGGCTCATCATCAACTTGCATTTATTGCTAGGGGCTCTTCCAAACTTGGGTGCTACAAGATTTCAAAGAGGACTTCTCTTGGAAGTTCATTTGGGGCTAAAGTGGCTAACTTGGAAAGAAGACCGGCTCTAGTGTTTTCTATCCTAGGGATTTGCTGGATATGAAAGCTATTGAAGGCCAAGATCAAGCTATTTACTTTTTCCAATTACTTCTTTATGCTTTCCTCCTGAGCTTCATAATTGTTACTGACCTACCCTACAATCAACTGAGAGTCACTACAAACCTTTAGATGTTCTGCTTCTAGTTCTTTGGCTATTTTTAATCCTATAATCAGGGCTTCATATTCTGCTTCCAGTTCTGTCAACTCAATTGCCCACTTTGTGACTCTGTCAGAGGTATTGGATCGATGAAGAACTATCTTGATGGATTGATCAATGAGGAGAGTAATTGTGTATCCTTAAAAGTATGGTCAGAGCTTCCTGGCTACAATCAATAAGACGTAAGGCAATTTTTCTAATTTGGTGTATCTGGTTTCTGCATTCCTCAAGACTTTGCTTATATAATATGTCAGCTTCTGAGCTTCAGTTTCTTCCCTAACCAAGATGGCTCCAATAGCTGCTGGAGATACTATAACATATAAGAATGGCTCTTCTCTAGGTTCAGGCTTGGCTATCAGTGGAGGAGAGCTGAGATAGTTCTTTAATTCTTCAAAGGCCTGCTAGCACTCAGGAGTCCAGTTGAAATTCTTGGGCTATTTAAGCAGTTAATAGAAGGGCATGTATTGCTCTGCCGACCTCAAAACAAAGTGATTTAGGGCCACTAACTTGCCTGTGAGGTGCTGAACTTCTTTTATTATTTTTAAGATAATCATCTCTTGGATGGATTTAATCTTCTCTAGATTGGCTTTGATGCCATGCCTTGACATCACAAATCCCATAAACTTCTCCAAAGTTATCTCAAAAGTACATTTTATAGGGTTCAGCTTCATCTAATATTTTTGAAGGGTGCTGAAGGTCTCTTCAAGATCGATGATATGATTTGGTGAAGTTTGGCTTTTAACTAGCATATCATCTACATAGACCTTTATGTTGCGGTCGATCTGCTCCTTGAAGATCTTTTTCATCAGATAAGTTGCACCTACATTTTTAAGCCTAAAGGGCATGATCCTGTAACAATAAAGTCTACGATTAGTAATAAAAGCAGTCTTTTTCTCATCCTCTGGTGCCATCCAGATTTGATTATATCTGAAGAAGGCATCCATGAAAGTAAGGAGTTTGTGGCTTGAAGTCGCATCGACTAATTGGTCAATCCTGGGTATGGGGTAGCTGCCTTTGGAGCAAGCTTTGTTCAAGCCTGTGAAGTCTATACACATCCTCCACTTATCATTTGCCTTCTTGATGAGAACGACATTCGCGATCTAGTCCAGATAGAATACTTTTCGAATGAATCCCACTTTAAGGAGCTTATCGACCTCGTCAATAATTTCTTTTTGCCTCTTAGGTGCAAAGCTACATTTTTTCTGCTTTACCGATCGACATTTAAGATCCACTCCTGGGCGATGTTTCATGACCTTTGCATCAATCCTAAGCATATCCGTAGGCATCTAGACAAAAATATTTGCATTCTTTTGTAAAAAGATGATAAGTTGCTTTTTGACTTCTTCCTTCAGATTGGAGTCGATCTTCATAGTGTGCTCCTTATTCCCATCATTCAAAGGGATCTCCATAAGATCATCAATGGTTCTCCTCTTTCTTCAGATAGATCATCACGAGCATCAAGTCCATCCACTTGACAAGGGTCTGCTTGCCTTCCTTCCTATAAGGCAATATTATAACAATGCTGAACTAGTGCCTAGTCTCCTCTAACCTTCTCAATCCCATATCTCATTGGAAACTTCATTTTTAGAGAGTAAGTCAAAACCACAGCCCAAAGTGCATTCAAACCAAGTTGACCAAGGATCGCGTTATAGGCAGAGGGTGCTTTCACCAACAAAAAATTGACATGAGCTCTAGATTGTTTTGGATATCGGCCTGCTAGCACCGGCAATGTTATTACTCTTTCTACTAGCACCACATCACCTATAAACCCTACCAGTAGGGAGTTCATCGGTCCTATTCTACTATCAAGTATAGACATTTTAGAAAAAGCATCATAAAATAAAATATCAATAGAGCTTTCATTATCAATTAAAATATGGCGTACATCATAATCAGCAATATTTAAAGTGACTACAACCACATTATTATGCAGAAGCTGAACTTCCTAGGCATCTTCTTCAGTGAAAGTGATGGGCTCCTCAGTTCACCGCTTCTTTGCTGGATTTATCGATGCACTAGCATCCCCTCACTGATTTACCCCAGTGATGGTGTAGATGATTCCAAGATGAGGTCGATCTCCTTACGGCTCATCCCACCGAGATGCTTTAGGCTATGGTGGGGCTCTTGGATGATCTTCTCTTCTTTTTGATCGGTGCCTGATAAATCGATCTAACTGATCTCTTCTAATCAGTGCCTCGATCTCGTCCTAAAGCTGGATGCATTCTTTAGTATCTTGATCATGGTCATGATGGTAGAGGTAGTACTTGTTGGGGTTGCACTTGGCTAGATGAGTTCGCATCCTCTCTAACCCTGGTAGTTGCTCCCTTATCTCCATCAGCACCTTGGTCTTTAAGAAATTCAAGGGAGCATAGTTGTTGAATCTTCTGCAAGGAGAGTTCCGCTGAACCCTTCAATCCGAGCTTCCATGTCGACGAGCTCTACAGGAAGTTCGGGCTCATCTATGCTTGGGAGGAGTTCAGGAGTGCAACCAAGCTTCACTCAATTTGCTTTTAGTTGTAGGCTTGCTGGATTCACTCGCCTGCTGCTCTCTTGCAGCCTCATCATCTTTGAACTTGAAGGCCTTCTCTACTTAGACATAACCTTCAGCCTAGGCCAGCATATCAACAAAATTCCTAGGATATTTTATTTCCAGAGAGAATAGAAGATCATTCTTCTAAAGGTCACCCTTTAATGCAGCCATGGCTATAAACTAGTCTAAGTTCCAGACCTCTAGCATAATAGCATTGAAGCAGCTGACATAAGATTGGATGGATTCTTCTTCCTTCTGCTTTATATTGATGAGGGAGTTTGAACCTCATCTTGGATATTGGCTGCTTATGAAATGAGCAATAAATTGATGGCTTATTTGATAAAAAAAAGATCATACTCGACTTAAGGCTTAAGTACCGATTTCTTGCTGCTTCCTTCAAGGTAGATAGGAAAGCTCAGCATAGGATAGCATCTGGTGTGCCATGGAGCAACATCATCATCTAAAAGGCCTCTAGATAGTTGATCAGATCAAAAGTTCCATCGTAACTCTTAAATTAGGGGAGCTTGAAGTTCAGCGAGATGAGCTCCTGCATGATCTTAGCAAAAAAGAGGGGATCGATGCGGATGTCATCATGGTGGATTAGGATGGTATGGTGGAACTCCTCAATCTACCGATTCACATCCTAAAGCTTCTGATCAAGAGCATCATTTCGATCATGAATCTCAAAGGGCTGCTGACTATAGATGGGGAAGGTCTCTTCTAGAGAAGAATCATGATTAGAGCATGGGCTCCCTGCTTTCTACTTTTCCTTCCCAGAGGTAATGGGTCTGCTGATCCAAGTTGTCCTTCTTAGTGCTGGTTCTTTAAGCTCTAGGTGGGGGTTCTTTAGCTGGTCTATCGTCGAGGGTTACTGCATGGCCTACATCATTTCAGTGAGGCCTCAAATCTGCTGTATCAGTAGATTAAACTGCTTTAGATCCACTATGGTCGTCAGTGGATGGGGTTAAGGTGCTGGTGATAGAGAAAAAATGGATGGATCCAGCTCAGATTTGGTGGTAGATGCAGTAGACTGATGGATGGTTGTCTTCGTCGGGTGCATTTTTATTGCAAAAGAGATCAAACAGAGATGGATCTTAAAAGATCAAAAGAAAAAGATAAACAAGATCGACTGAACACTTCTTTTAGAACAAGGACTTAGTGATGCCTTCCTCTAATGCCAATCTTATTAGTGCAAAAATCCATGAGGATGTCGGAGGTGGCTGGAGTTGAGAAGATGAGGTCGCTGAAGGGACCTGCAAAATAAAGTCCAAATCGGAGGTGGGTGGCTCTGGCAGGACCCTCCGACACTCAAGTTAATGCTTCGACTAACTAGAATGGAGTGCTCAGAAAATAAAGAAGCAGAGTAACAAGAATGAAAAAAGAGCTTGAGAAAAATTAATCTGGAGGATCCTTTTATAGATAGAGCATGTAACAAACTGATGATAACAGCCGTAACCATCTGGTAGAAGGCCGTTTGGGGTCATATGGAGTTTGTTATGAAGGGTGGTGTCCATTATTGTGATGTACCAGTCTGTTGAGATTTAATAGTCGAGGTTCGAATGGAATCGATGTTGACAGTGAATGGCTTCAAATCATGATAGTTCCAGAGGAGTTCGGACTTCTCTAAGGTCATTCGCATGCAAGTTGGTTTGTGTTTAGTTGGGAGCTGAGTTCATGTGGATGATGAAATCCATCTAGATGATTTGATTGGAAGGAGTTTGATTGGATGGAGATTGACTGAGAGGAGTTTGCTTGCTAGCTAGAATGAGTTTGCCCAAAAGGAGTGCAATTGAAGGAGTTCATCCGAGAGGAGTGCGATTGAAGGAGTTCATCTGGAAAGAGTGCAACTGGAGGAGTTTGTCCATAGTGCAACTGGAAGAATTCGTCCAGAAGGAGTGCGATTGGAAAAGTTCGTTCAAAAGGAGTGCGATTGAAGGAGTTCATTCAGAAGGAGTGCGACTGGAGGAGTTCATCCAAAAGGAGTGCAACTAGAGGGGTTCATCTAAAAGGAGTATGACTGAAGGAGTTTGTCTGGAGGGAGTGTGTTTGGAGAAGTTCGTCTGGAAGGAGTGCGACTGGAGAAGTGTAACTGGGGCCTAAGCCTATTATCCATTTCTAGTCAAAAAGCAAGGTTAGTATAATAGTAGTTCTTCTTTACTATTTAAGATTGTGCTGTCAGACTTCTATATTCTTTCAAGAAGTTCTGCAGTGCAAACTCATCATTGGGGAGGTCGATGAATTCCAGTAGAAGGAAGGTTGGTGGCTAAGGACTTTAGCAGGGATTGTTCTACCCGCAACACTAATTTTAAGTTAAAATTATGAAAATGCCCTTGAAAAGTACTGTACAAGTGTCGATCAATCTGGCTTCTAGGGCAAACATCTAACAAACTTCCATTTGACCTAAAATCACTTGGCTGCAAATCTAAGTCCCATCTTCTTAAGGTGGGCATGGATCTTCTACTGACCTAAAGGCTTCGTCAGTGGGTCAGTCGTATTATCTGTAGTGTCGACTCTCTTAACCTCGATATATCCTTCTTGAGATAATCATGAATATGGTGGAAACTACTATCACTATCTGCTTGGAACTCTTCTAGCTTACAGCACCACCATTGCACACAAACAGACTTTCAGATGTTGACTTTCGATCATCTAGATTAAAAAAAAAATCTAAGTCTATAAACCCCTAGACCTGGAGTTCTCCATGCTGAACCTCTTCAGCACCTCCTCTATGTATGTCCATATTTTGTAAGAGACCCAGCATCCTCATCAGTCTATCCCTTTATACCTTAATTTCTAAAATGAGGGATGTTTTTTCTAGGTCTTTCATAGAAAACTCCTTAGATAACCATACTTAGATTGAGGTCAACATGGAAATATCATTTCTGATCAAGAGGATATCATCCACATACAGTACGAGGAAGACAACAACACTCTTACTAACCAATTTGAACGCATAAGGCTTCTCCTTGTTATTGATGAAATCAAATAATTTGATTACATCATTGAAATGACTATTCCAACTCCGAGATGCCTGCTTTAGTCCATAAATGGACCATTGCAGCTTGCAAAACTTGTGATTACCATCACTGGATGTGAAATCAAGCTGCTATTCCATATAGATATCTTCCTCAAGATATTCATTTAAAAATTCTATTTTCATGCCCGTTTGCCAAATTTTGTGATCAAAATAGGCTGTAACAACAAGCAATTTTATGGATGGATTTTAGTATGGTCACTAACAAGAAGGTATCCTAATAGTCAATGCCTTTATGCTGACTATACCCTTTCGCTACTAGCCTAGCTTTGAATGTCTCCACATTCTCGTCTGCACCTATTTTCTTTTGTAGATCCATTTACACCCAATAGGTACAATACCTTCAGGTGGATCTACCAAGGTCCAAACTTGGTTTGAGCATATTAAATCAATTTTTGACTTCATTACCTCTAACCACTTCTTGAAGTCGATATCTGATATTGCCTTATTGTAGGTTTTTGGATCATCACCATGAATCCTATTTTTCATGAGGAACATTTTCTCTACATTCTCTTAAATAGTTTCTAAGTACCTCTTAGGAGGATGAAAAACCCTATTTGATCTATGAGGTGGAGGAGGTAGTGAGTGTGGATCAACTCAGACTAACTGGTTCCTCAGGTTTCTTGGCTTGTTGCTCTTTGGAGATTTTCTCGTTGAGCCTAATCTATCTTCCGTTGCCACAATCTTGATCAAACTATTTTTCAACAAAAATGGCAATGTCAACTCACAATCACATTATGATCTTCTGAAAGATAGAAGTAATACCTAATGACTCTTTAGGATATCCAATAAACCATGCTCTAAGGGGCCTAGATTCTAATTTGTCCACCATCGAACAACCCCAATTTTGAGATGACTCAAACTTGACTTGTTACCATGCCATATCTCATATGATATGGTAGGAACAATTTTAGATAAAATTCTATTAAATAAATTAATAGCTATCATAAACTACAATTCTTAAGAAACTCAAGAAGGTCCATGAAACTCATTATGGATTGGATCATATCTAATGGTCCAGTTTCTTCATTCTAAAAACCCGTTGAGTTGAGGATTCTAGTTGGAGTCCATTGTGAGACTATAGCATTATCCTTGAGACAGTCCAAAAATTTTCAGTTAAGGTATTCACCTCCTCGATCTAATCGAAGAATCTTAATAGGCTTTCTGATTTGCTTTTCTACTCCATGTCTGAATTTCTTGAACTTTTCAAAATCTTTAGACTTGTGTTGCATCAGGTACATATACCCATGCCGAGCAGATCATCGATAAAGATAATGAAGTAGACATAATCACATCTAGCTAGCATGTCGAATAGGCCATACACATCTATATGTAACAGGACAAGTAGGTCTGTAGCCCTTTTTCCATATCCTATAAAAGAGAGCTTAGTCATTTTACCTTGAAGGCATGATTCACAAATTGGATATGACTCAAAAGCTAATAGAATCATTAGTCCAAATTTTTTCAATTTGTTAATCATGTCTTGGGCTATATGATCTAGCCTAAGGTGTAATGATACCTTTCATTGATACTATCCCTAGATCTATTTTGGTCCTCCTTCCTTTTTGTTCTTTAGGCTAGCTAAGTATGCAGGCAAGTTTCGCTTTCAATGACCATTAGAGTTACAGTGGAAATACTTTTTCTTCTCCATGGCCATCTTCTTTGGCTTGCCTTTCTTTTTTCTTTTTGTTTTTCACTTTTTTGCAAACTTCTTCTTCTTTTCAAAAGACTTTCTCTTGGAAGAAGTTTGCTCCATAGCCAGAACTGAGCCCTTTGAACCCTTTAAAGTTTGCTCAGCAATAACTAGCATATTCATCAACTCTGCCAAGGTGTACTAGAGCTTATTCATATGGAAGTTCATAATGAACTACCCATATGAATCAATCAAGGACTGTAGGATCACATCAATCTATAGTTTCTTGTCCATCAAGACACTGAGCTTCTCAAACTCTTCTAGGTCCTTGATCATTGCCAAGTAATAATCTTGGATCGACTATCTATCACACATTTATGCCTTAAAAAGTCTCTTCGAGACTTGAAAACATGCTGCGTGACTCTATTCGCTGAACAACTCTTATAAGAGCACCAACATTTGGCGAGCAATCTTAATGTCTCCATGTTGGCACTGTAATTTATCAAACAATGAGCCCAACATGTAGCAACGGACCTTGTTATCATCGTCCGACCAGTTTTTATGAGATGCTCTTTGATCTACTGTCGGACATGCTGGTAAAGTGGGGGGATCCTGGTCCAATTCATAGATCAGTTTTTTCAAATCCAAAATAATTTTCAAATTTTTTAGCCAATTCTTGTAATTTGGTCTAGTCAGTCTGTGGGTATCTATGATTTGGGCTTGGGGTTTAGACGTAGACATTTTTCTGTAAAGAGTCAAAGTTTTTAATTAGACTTATAATTTAACTCAACCAATTTATTTACAAGTTTCATTCTTAAATAAATTAGGCTTCCACTATTTTTTTGAATCCCTACACTCCTTGACCAAAGATGCAAAAATCTTCACGATCATTGATTTCTAATGGATGGTGCAGTCCCATCGACTGGCTCACCATCTCACCTAATAGTTATTGGTGATGGATCAATTGATGAGTGGACAACTCTTGTCCAATATTTCTCCAAACATCGTACATCCAAACCTGATCTCTAATTCATGAAGCTCACTGTGCTAGAAATATTGCTCCACTTCTTAGTTAAGTCAGACCCACCATTTCCATAAATTAGATTTCTGATTGGGTCCTTGACCATATCCAGAATATTAAGCCCAATCTATCCTTCAACCCATAGCATTTGATGCCTAATAGACAAGGTTGCATCTTCCTAGTGCAATTGAACCAATGTAATCAGCTGAGAACAATCAATCCGAGGAACCATACATCTATAATGGTTGAAAATCTATGACATAATATTTTGTTAGGAAGATTTGATTTAGGTCTATTAGACATGACTTGACTTAGTCATAATAATTATGACTAACCAAGTTACATGGATTAGCTCGAATCATAAGCCATCTCAAACTAGAACTAGGTCAACCCAATCAGCCAGATAAGTAAGATCATTGAGAGGAATATGCCGTTAACTTACTATGAATGCATTTAGGCCGAGTAGCTTCCAATTAAAGACCACTGGTCATATCTGTCAAACTTACCTTAGACATCGATTCGTCTGACCAGAACTGATCAAATTAGCCTACAATCTAAGCTCAAACCATGGAGCCAAATTAGATCTTAACTTAATTGACCACATATGACTATGAGTCGATCTTGATCCAGACTTAATCCTATTGGATTGGTCAAATCTAAGCACTCTTGATCCTACCTAACCAACTCTTGATTCGATTTGATCAATCGCTAGACCTAATTGAGCTATCCACACCTAAACCCATATTTTATGAAGGTGTCTTAGATCTAAAAATTTATAATTTTAAATCTAATTAATTTTATAAACTTAATTCTTAATTAAGTCCAAGGGTTTAAAAATAAAATATGTATAAAAAATCCTAGGGTATCAGGATCTAAGATTTTGTAGAAAAGTAAATTTTGATTTCTGATTAAGGACAAATGTGCAGCACCCCTAAATGCCATAAGAGCAACCCATCAAATAGGAAGAGAAGGTTTTTAAACCATTTTTACTCTTATGACCGGACAGCCAAGGAAAATGCCTTGATCAAAAATAGGAACTGTACTATAAAACTATTAGATCTAAAGCATATAACTATTATATGATTTAAGATCTAAACTACACATGTTTTGCATACATCTCATGTATCAATTTTAAATATTCACATGCATATTTTAGATCTGATTACATCTGATGTAACATCTAAAAATAAAATCTTAAATGATCATATCAAATAAAAATTTTATTGTAGATAATTCGTAGCATAGAATGTAGAACTAGTTTAGACATGCATCAAATATATCATATATATATGAAAATTTTATGCAACTACTGATTTCAGATCTAATTACATCTAATGTAATATTTTAAATCAAACATATCAGATCATATAATCTTCAAAAAAATAAATGAATATTTTACTAAAATTTTTATATTTAGACTATGACATAAAACTACAGATCTAGTTTAGACGTGTGCTGCCTATATTATATATATCAAAATTTTAAATTAGATCTTCTATTTTAGATTTAATTACATCTAATGTAATATCTAAAACTTAAATGATCAAATCATTAAAATTTAATCAAATCTAATCTAAAACTTATTTAAAAACTATCATGATATAGAACTACAGATCTAGACTAGAACATGCATTATACATATATCATATATATAATTTTAAAACATGCAATTTTTTATTTTAGATCTAATTACATCCTATGTAATAACTAAAAATCAAATAATCAGATCATAAAAAATGATTTAGATCAAATCTAAAGATAGATTTGGAATCGGTAACCTGGCTCTGATATCAGTTGAAGAAAAATCTAGATTTTCCTACCGCAAGATTCATCTGATCAGATCAAATTTGTAGCTGAATATTTTAAAAATATTTTCATGATCTGATTAGATCTGAGAGTTCTTAAATTTTATTAGATTGATATAAAATTAGAAGTAAAAATAGAAATGAAAATAGTGATATCTGATATCACCTGATCGGGTGAACCGTTCACCTTGCAATGATGATCTATTGTTACCAAGGCTTTGGACCTAGCCGCATATGTGCCCTACCTCTACAGAAGCCCACTCAGGCCAAATCTGGATGTCATCTCCTATTAGATCTGATCTCCAAAGATCAGATCTGGTGTCTTTCGATAGAGCCTTCAAATCAAACTTCGAGGGCCATGCGTTCATCTTACAAACACTATCGTCTCTCGTTGATTTTTGCACCAATAGGATTTGATCTTTGCTTGTAGGTTTTGCCCAACTCTTAGGCATGGAGAAGAGGGAGAGGATCAAGTGAGGAAGGTGTGGAGATAAAGACTTTGGCAGGGCTTCGTCATCGATCAATTGCCATAGAAAACAATGAGCGTAGGGCCCTACAAAAAGACCAACTAAAGAGTCCTTTCGCATGTGACTTTGACTAGGTCAAAGATAACATCCAGAAGGACTCTCCATCAAATCTCCAAGGAGTTTGAATCAAATTCAAATATTTGACCCATTCAAATCTAATTTGTATGGGACTCTTCACCTTATCCATATGGGGTGTATGCCTAGGAGGATGTGCACCCTCTCCCCTCTTCACGTAATGCCTGAGGGCACATGCCTCTAGAAAATCTCAAGGGGTGCATGCCTCCTATCCTTTAATTCCTGTAAACTGGGTCAACTCTTGACCCTTGTCCTACTTCCATCTCATAAGATTCTGGACAAGCCCTTTTCAAGTCCCATCCAATGGATTTCAAGCAAGTCCTTATCAAGTTAGAATAAGCATTGATCAGGTTAGGACTAGGTCCAGTCAGATCAAGACAAATCCATCCAAAATTTTTGGAAGATGCTTGTCTAAATTTTATCTCATAATTTTAGGACAAGTCCTGATCTTATTAAAATAATTCTTATCTTTTTTCCATCCTATGGGATCTAGGACAAGCCTTGATCAAGCCAGAAAAAGATCCAGTTGTTAGATATATGTGCCCTAGAAGCCAGAATTGGCTGACACTTGTAATATACTGCTAGGGGCAAAATTATAATTTTGACTAAAATCAATAAAATGGGTTATTTACTATCACATATGTGTATTTAGTATCTATGATACATCCTTTGAATTAATGGTAATGATAATTCATATTTTCAAGAGTTAAAAATTTAAGACATGAATAATCATTATTAACTCATAAAATGCTCCCGACCAGAGGATCATCACGAGGATGGTGATTGATCCAGAAGGTTGGTGTACAATCGCTTCTCTTTAGTAGATGAATCTTGAGTCTACAGTGTGGAGACACTAGAGCAAGAGTACAGATACTCATTAGAGAATGAGGGCACTGAGCATGACCACCTTGAGTGGTCATTAGGAAGTCTACCTTCTCGTCAATGACTGACTCGATGCTATAGTAGTGTGTTTGATTTTTTAATCTGAGGTATATCGACTGTTTACCTTGAGGGTGTTATAGTTTGACTACACCATAACTCGGTCTCCTAGCCATACGGAACCCTGAGGTGTATGTTGGCTATAGCATGTTCATTGTAGAAACTGGATTGCATCAAGATGGAATCTATCTACCTCGGTGGTAGAGGAGCAGCCTTATGATGATCATGAGAATCAAATCCAGAAGCCCATGGCCACGACAGAGTGAAATAATAGAAAGAGTTTCTATTTAGATTTTCACATCGAACTTGAATCGAATGATTACATCATATGACAGAGACTAGGGTTTGACGAGTTCACCTTAACCCTAATCTGATCGGGGCTCAAGATAGAAGAACTTAATCACACAGGTAGCTGCACCAAGAGGTTCGCATTCAGCTCTAATGGGTTGCCACCATATACTGCTAGGTGTCACTGGTGGATTTTGAGAGCAATTAGAATGATTTAGATGATCGATCATTCTAGCTGTTCGAATCAGAAGAGTTTTGATCCATCGAAAGGAGTTTCGATGATGTCGATGATAGAGATCATGACATATCCCATTACCATACAGAACTGAACCTAACTAGGTCACACAAACAAGGGTTTGAATCTAGTGATCAACAATTGAACTGATCCAGTTTAATTGATCTGAATGAGATTCAATTAGGTTCAAGGAAATCATGCTAGCACTCGATTGAACCTAACGTTCTTCTTTTACTATCAAAATAGTTGTCCTAATTGAGCTAAAGGAGTTTGTGCTCGATCAGAGGCCTTCATTTGGTCTAACTAGAGCCTGTCTAGATCAGAAAAGGGTTGTCTTATTTTGTAAGATAATATCTGTCATTTTTGGTCACCTACCATTTCTCGTCCTTTGACTTTGGTCAAAAATTGATCTTTGATTGGTCAAATATCAACCATTGACACTTTGACTTCTGTCCATGTGTCATGTACCTATTGGAGAACTGGTGGAGGCTTGTCCTCCTATCAAAACCTAACAAGGAGGAGGGCGCACGCAACCCTTGGCATGTGCCCAAGCTGGAGGCGCCCAGGAGTCCTTGTTGGATAGGACTCCATCTCCTTTTTGGATTTCGATTAGACTTCTCCTAAGAACCAAGTTTGACTGGTCTTAGGCACCATCTAAGGAGGAATCCAAGGGACTCTATTCCCACCAATCAGATTTAGATCTAATTTCACAAAGGGTTGTGATTGGTTGGGAAGAAGAGGAGTTGGATCACGCATATTCTATAAATAAGACCCTGTGCCCAACCCAAAGAGGATTGAATCTGAATGAAAAATTTCGATGCCCCAAGGCTGCCTCTCCTCTCCTCCTCCATGCCAAGTCCACCTTCTCCCTCTCCTCTCCACACCCAAAGGAGTTTGGGATCTTAGTTGGTGCAATCCAGATGAGAGAAAGGCGACAGAAAGCTAGAAGGCTGCACTGCTGCAAAGGACAACTGCTGATCTTCAAAAGGTATTTTGAAGATCCTCCAAATTAGATTCAAATTTAATTTTTGGAGACATGATAGAGAAGAAGAGGATCTCCAGATCCGGCCTGAGTGGATACTGGTAGAGGTCAGGCACTTGCATGGCTAGATCCAGAACCTTCCGCTGCTTATAGGATCATCACGGTAATAGGATTACCCTACTTCAAGGTAAATTAAATTGATTTAATTTATCTAGATTTTATTTTTATATTAAAATAAAAGAATCAGATCTGAATCATTCTAGATCTGATTTGAATCAAAGAAAAAAAATTTTGAAATATATCTCTTGATCCGATCAGATCTGAACGAACTTGTTCCGAAAAATCAGGTTTTTTCTTCACCAGTCAGATCAAGACAAATTCACATAGAATTCTCGGATGAGCCTTATCCAAACTCCATCTCATGATTTTAGGACAAGCCCTGATCTCATTAGGACAAGCCTTGTTTTATCAGAATAAGGCCTATTCTCATTAGGATAAGCTCTAGTTAGATCAGGACAAACCCATACAAGGCTCTCGGATGAGCCAAATCTAATTTAGTTCAGTCGAGATAAACTAGAAAGACTACAGAAGGAGAATGTTAGGCTCAATTATGTGCTAGCATAATTTTTTTGAACCTAATTGGATCTAATCTAAATCAATCAAACTGAGCTAGCCTAATTAACGACATTCAGATCCAAATCCTTATTTGTGTGATCCAGTTAGGTTCAGTTTTGTATGGTAATAGAACATGTTGTGATCTTCATCATCGACATCATCGAAACATCTTTCGATGAACCAGAATTCTTCCAATTCATCTAATTAGAATCATTGATCATCAAGAAAATTCTAATTGATTCTAAAATCTACCAATGATACCTAGCAGTATATGTGTGGCAAACCATCAGAACAAAAATGAACCTTCTCGTGTACTATCTGTGTAATTGATTTTCTATCTAGCCCTGATAGGATAGAATTAGAGTGAACTCGTCAAACCACTATCCTTCATATGAATGAATCATTCAATTTCAAGTTCGATGTGAAAACTCTAAAAGAAATCTTTCTATTATTTTCACCTCTTGGCCATGGCTTCTGGATTGATTCTCATGATCATCATAGGCCTCCTCCTCACCGAGGTTAGATAGATTATCTTGTGCATCCAGTTCCTACAATGAACATTGCTATAGCCAACAAACATCTAGATTCTATCTAGGAGACGAGTTATGGTGTAGTAAACTATAAACCCTCAAGGTAAACTTACTGATGCACTCAGGTTAAAGAACCAAACACCCTCGCATCAAGCTAGTCATATCGATGAGAAGGTAGACTCCTTAATGACCTCGAGGTGGTCATGTCAGTGCCCTCATTCTCTAATGAGTACCTGTACTCTCGCTCTTCTGCTCTACATATGACTCAGGCTCATCTATCCAAAGAAGCGATCATATACCATCTTCTGATCATCACCATCCTTGATGATCCTATGTCGAAGCATTTATGAGTTAATTATGATAAACATGCTTAAATTTAACTCTTGAAATATTTGTTATCACCATTAACTTAAAGGATGTATCATAGATACCTTAATACACATATGTGATAGAATAATTAACCCATTATTAATTTTAACTTAAGGCTGGAAAATGATCAAGATTGTCAAACATTCATGCTGAGCAGGTCCCACAGAAGGAATGAAGTCTTGAGAGGTGGCGGGTTAGGCAAACTGGACACTAATACCAAGCCCGTAATGACATCTATTGTCTAAGAAGTTGCTCGAAGGGAGAGGAAGTTCAACATCTGAGACTCATTTCTTGAGGGATTCCACTAGGAGATTAAAAAAAAGGTCCACGACTTTGGATGAGGAGATGTTCTGTGCGTGAGGAGGTATCCTAAAGACCTAAATGGGTCCACTGGGCTCGCAGCACACTTATAATCCATAAGCCTTCAATCGAGACTGAGCTACGAAAAGCTAATGAATGGTTCGACTAGCTTTACCAAAATGGGGCCAATGTTGTGATCAAAGCTTGCAAACTAGGATTTTCCGCTGGCTTTGAGAGATGTAAGGAGATGGCCCAGGCTCGTCTTCCACTAGGTGACTTAGTCCACATCGAATCCCTATGGGCAGATTCTTCTGATAGCAATTTGAGGATAGTAATACGTGATTGTCTTGATAAATTTGTGAATTTATCAGACATGCTTGTGATAATGAATAGAGGTGAATCCATCTTACAGACAGGAGAGGTTGGTGCTGGCGAGAACCATTCTTAGGCTGATCATTGAAGGAATTATTTGAGGTTGTATCTCCTCTTTGTTTTCTTGTAAGCTGGTTTGGGCATTATAGAATACTATGAATAAAATTTACTTTTCTCTAAAGTGGCTGAATCTTTTCCTCCTTTTTTTTTAATATCCTTAATTATTGCTCTGAGCTGAGGTGTGCTTTGTCATTTTCGAAGTGCTTGTGGTTGGGCTTGCAGGGATCTACAAGGAGTAGGATCGAAACCATCCAGCACGTAGCAAACACTATCGTACATCTCCACACGTCTCTTTGGGTTCGAGAGTGGGGCAGAATATGATTATTGCCATTTGCTTCAATTGCCGTATTAGTGGTAGAGTTTGTATCCAAGAGATGCTTGCCATGCATCCTGGTTGTGTCGATTTATGCTCTTTGCGTTTAATGCTCTGAGGGGATGGAGAATTCAAAAATCTCTTCAATTTAATATGTATATATATAAATCTTGGGCAGGACAAGGAGTTTTGCCCTCTCATTTTTCGTCGTAGGTTTTTTTACTCCAGGCTATTTTCTTTCATCCTCTTCCTTTCTCTTTCCTTATCGGTGAGATGGCTCTGACTAGGGATATAGGGTTTGCACCTATGACCTTTTGATCTGAGGTAATGAAGAGAGATCTAGTGTGGATCCACAATCAGTTTCACATTCCTTCTAAGTTTCAATTGGAGGTTTCAAAGGCTGAAGAGCGCATCTATAAGCCTCCTCCTAGCCAGATTAGCATATACGATGAGTGCCTTCAAGCTGGGCTGAGGTTTCCTCTTCATCCCTTCTTTATCATTCTCTTTCATTTTCTGAAAATATCATTTTGTTCAATGGTGCCAAACTCATGGCGACATATCTGTGACTTCAGCGTATGTTTTGGCTGGGATTGAGCCTTGCATTACACTTTTTCATTATTACTTTATTTTGAAGAAGCATCATAGTTCCCACGGATGGTGGTATGTAACCCCTAGGAGCAGGAAGAATACCCCTCCATTGATTCGAGGTGCCCCTACCGCCATTCACGATTGGAAGGAGCACTCCTTGTTTGTGTCCTATTCTTCAAGTGAATAGTGGGGTTTCATGGATTGGGGAGAGCCGCAGGAGGCTGTGCTAAAAGAACCATCACGCGATCAGCATCTAGTGCAAGACTTGAAGACTTTGCATGATTTTGAAATTCTAGAGTTGAAAGAGCTTCTTTCTAAGCAGAGCTTGTTTAATGTGGGCATCAATCCAAGCTATCCTGAAGGTATATATCCACTCTTTACTCTTATAATCTTGCTTTTCTAGAGTCCAGAATCCAATATCGATGGGTAAGCTTATCTAGTTACAGGAGCAAATCTGCATTGACCATAATTGTTGGGGTCCAAAGACCTTCTGAAAGAGGAGGATGGAGACGACAGTGTTAAAATTTGATGCCTCAAATTCGATCTATAGCAGAGAAGAATTAGTATCAGCAAGTAGTCAAGCTGGCTTAGATATGGGGTCGAGCCAACTCAAACCACGATCGAGTCGGTCCTCTCAGGAAGATAGAAAATAAGAGTTCGGATGAGATGCAATTGAGCTAGCTCGACTCTTGATCGAGCCAACTCGATGAAAACGAATAGAACATGATGAAATTTTCTATTTGGACTCGGATTGTGATTAATCCAAAGGGTCTACGGGAGCTATGCATGGACCACAGGATCTAGTGATCATGGAGGGTTGCGGTCATGATCTAAAGGTTAGAAAATATTCCAAGACTCTATTAAGATTATGTTTGACTCATATTAGGCGAAAGAGTCCTGTTAGGACTTCTATGAACTGCTGAGAAGAGGATTCTCATCCTATTAAAAGGGCTGATGTATTGTAGAGTCGTGAGGTGGCATGTGTGGTGTGAGAGGAAAGTAGAGAGGCTCAAGCGCCATCAAGAGGAGTCTGACAGAGCATCGAATACGTGCAGCCCATGAGAGAGAGAAGAATAGGTGCATAGCATCCAACGAGGAGGCTATAAGGATAAAGCATCTTGTAGCTTCTGAGGATCTTTCTAGGATTCTGAGAGAGCTTTTATGAGGATAGCTTTTAGTTGAGAGAGATTTTGTACGGTGAGTTAAGAGTGGGTGTTCTCCTCTTGTACCTATTTTTCTTTTTCATAGTAAAGCTTTACATGCTCCATGGAGGCGAGCCCTTGGGTTGATCCATGTACTTGATTACTTTTCTTATTTTATTTTTTTCTTTCTTCATTTTGTAATTCATCGATACTAGATCCTTAATAAGTGGTATCAGATAGCTGATACCCCAATAGATTGGTATCAGAGCCAGGCAGTATCAGAGTGCAGATTGCAGTAGGTGATCGAGATTGAAGAATATAGAGAAGACAAGTGCAATCAAGCTAGAGATCAATAGGTTCGATTGAAAGGACAATTTCTTCTTATGGTAAGGAAGGGTAAAGGATGTCTTCATCCAATATAGGTTGATCGATGCTCTCTTGTATGATGAGATGCTAGCTATCATGGAAGTGAAGGATTGAAAGTAGATCCAGATGCAGACGGTAAGCACAATCCACTTGTACCTAATGGATGATGTCATGATCCATGTACCTAGCAAGACTTTTTCGATGGCACTATGATCAAAGCTCGAGGAGTTGTACATGGTGAAGTCACTAACCAATAGGCTATTCCTTTGAAGATAGTTCTATGAGCTATAGATGGATGAAGATCAGAGTATGCAGCAGCATCTATCCAACTTTCAGAAGATCCTCACCGACCTCCTCAGTATTGGCAAAAAAATTAAGAAGAAGATCAGGGCATTGGTCTGGCTAGCGTCGCTTCTCCCTTCGTATGAGTCCTTGGTGACTGTTCTTCTAGTAAAAAAGAGCACCATCAAGATGGATGAGGTCACTACAGCGATACTCTAGAACGTGATTCTTAGGAGGGAGAATCCAGCTTCGAGCTCAGATGGTGGCAGCTCAGCATTGGCAGTTTTTGGAGAAGCAGGAGGTAGTAGATAGAGTGATAGAAGATTGTGAGGAGGATGATCTAAGTACAAGATAAGGGATCCTAGCAAGATCAAATGTTATAGGTGCGATGAGTTAGGGCATCGAGTCAAGGATTGCCCATAACTCAAAGATCGGATGAGGGCTACTATAGCGACGGTCGATCGCGAGTCAGAAGATGATGTCCTGAAGATATCTGATGAGGTATCTACTTCTTTCCAATGGTGAATTTTAGATTCTACATGCACATATCATATTTATCGTAGAGAGGAGTAGTTTGACTCCCTAGAGAGTAGTGAGAGCACTATTTATCTATCGAATGGATCGAGCTGTATGATCAAAGTCATCGAAATGGTCAGCTGGAGGACACATGATGGTGTAGTGAGAAGATTAGGAGAGGTTCGATATATATCCGATTTCAAAAAAAATTTTATCTCACTGAGCAGATTGGATTTAAATGGCTACTGGTGGATAGCTAGTGATGGAATCGTTAAGATCATGCACTGCGATAGGATGATATTGAAGGGAAAGAAGAAGATGAGAAGAGATTACTATCTGGTAGGAATCTAATATAAGATGGAGCTTCAGGGGCTAGAGGGAGCTTAGTGTGAGGTAGAGCTCCAAGTGGAGATGGATCGGGCACGAGATGAAAAACTTGAGAGTATGAGAGGCGACGTCTCAGAGTGAAATTCTTATTACTGTAGGAGGCTATCCCGAGCAAATCTTTGGTTAGAGTGGACACAGCCCATGACGAAGGTGGGATCGAGTGGCCTAGCTTGACTCCCATATTTGCCTATCTATGAGACAGCAGGCATGCCCCAGGGCATGGTGGAGAGATGGATCACAAGCTCTAAAAGTCAGGTGGAGGCCGAATGTTGAGTCGATGTGGAGATTGTTAGAATTTAATGCTTCGAATTCGATCCACAGCAGAGATAATTAGTATCAGCAAGTAGTTGAGCTAGCTCGGATATGAAATTAAGTCAGCTCAGGCTGAGATCAAGCTAGCTCAAGCTATAGTCAAGCCAGCCCTATCAGATAGATAGAAAATAGGAGTTCAGGTGAGATGAAGTCGAGCCAGCTCGATCCTTGATCAAGCCAGCTTGATGGAAATGAATAGAATAGGATGGAATTTTCTGTTTGGACTTGGATTGTGATTAATCCAAATGGTCTATGAGAGTTGCACGTGGACCATAGGATCTAATGGCTATGGAGGATTGCGATCATGATCTAAAGGTTGAAAAATATTTCAAGACTCCATCAAGGTCATGTTCAACTCGTATTAGGAGGAAGCCTTGTTAGGACTCTTATAAACTGCTGAGAAGAGGATTCTCATCCTATTTAAATGGCCGAGGTACTATGGAGTAGTGAGGTAGCACATGTGGTGTGAGAGGCATGTAGAGAGGCTTAGACAACCATCGAGAGGAGCTTGACAGAGCACCAAGTGCATGTAACCCATGAGAGGAAGAAGCAATAGGTGCATAGCATCCGACGAGTAGGCAATGAGGGTAGAGCATCTTATAGCTTCTGAGGATCTCCTTGGGATTCTAAGAGAGCTTTGTGAGGGTAGCTTCTAGTTGAGAGAGATTTATGTATGATGAGTTAAGAGTGGGTGTTCTCCTCTTGTACCTATTTTTTTTTTTCATAGTGAAGCTTTGCATGCCTTATGGAGACGAGCTCTTGGACTGATCCACGTACTTGATTGCTTTTCTTATTTTATTTTCTTTTTTTTTCTATCGTAATTCACCAGTACTAGATCCTTAACAAGTGATATCAGAGCAGCTAATACCCCAATAGGCAGGTGGTAAATCTACCCACGCTCAGGTTGGCCTTCTTCCTGCACCTCTGATTTCTAGGTCGTAAGATCCTAAACCTTGAACTATTAAGGACTTTGAGATTGTCCAAATCTTGCATGGTTCAAACCTTTCAATTCCTGAGGAAGGTCAGAGGAGCCCTATCGAATGCTTGTTCAGCAAGGCCATTTTCAGTTTGCCAACTCTCGATGTTTCTGACCTTTTTCTTGAGGGAGAATCAGTTGAGGTTGCGAGGACCCCCAATGCTTCGACAGTTGAAGCACAACCTACTATGACCGCAGGGCCTTCTAGGATTGCACCGGCTGGAGTGGAGCTACATGGTTCCATCCTAAAGGATTATAGACTGGCTTGCAAGTTGTTCTCTAGCATTCTCTATCCAGCAGATGCCATAAAGTTATTGACCGAGCCTCTAAAGATAAGGAGGCACAAAGCGATGGACTGCTTTCTCCGGGAAAGTTGAGGTTGTGTATCCTCAAACTTTGATAAGTTCTTTTGTTATGGAACATTTTCATCATGAATTTTGGTGAATGTTTTGACAGCTCGCCCATTACTTAAATGGGTTCATGGAACATACTTCCGAGCTATCTTCTAAGGCGACGAGGTATAGGACTGAAGCTGAAATGTTTAAGGTCGCCAAGGATAGGGCATCAAAGGGGGCCAAAGAAGATTTTGCCAGGGCTGAAGCTACTGAGAAGAGGGCCCAGGATACTGAGGCGATGCTAGTGAAGTCTACCAAGGAGAACTCTTATTTATTAGGTGTAAATGAAGCTCTAACTTCAGAGATGGAGGCACTAAAAGTTGGACCTATTGAAGCCAAGGTGTTTGAGGTGGGGTCTCGAGCTGCATTAAAGGATGTAGAGGAGAGGATGGCCATGTTGTAGAGCAACATGGAGGCATAGCTTGAGGTTGCTACTATAAGGACCATCGAGAAGTTTTTGGTGTCGAAAGAATTTGAAGATGAGAAAGATAGATTTGCCATCGACGCCTACGATGAAGGGAGGCATTCTGTTCGAAGTGAGATAGCTTCCCATTATCCAGGGTTGAATCTAGATTTTTTGGATGAGAACTTAGAGGCGACTGATGCCTATGTGGTGGGGGCACAATCCGATCTGAAGGGCATATCTTGACCCTGCATTTACTTATGTATTTTCTTAGGTTGTTAGAAGCCCTTGTAAAGAAAAATTTTAATGAATGAAGGCTTTTTACTTTTTGAAGATTTCTCCGTTATAAATCTCTCTCTTGTCTGTTTAACTCCAATCTAAGGAATTGAAGAGGTATGCTTGGATATTTGAATTAATTAATTCTAATCTAGAGGTATACGAATTAATCTTCTCGCTAACCATGCACATGATTGATGGATGGTGCTTGCTTCCCTCTGTTGTATTGAATACGCATAGTTTCAGAAGTGACGTAACTATAATCCGTGCGCAAGACTTTGATGCACATTCGCATAGCGGTGGATTTAACCAATCGTAGGTTGGCACATGGAATGATTTGACAAAGCCATTATAATGGATTTTTCCTTTATAAAGGAGAATCCCCTTGGGCCTTGCTTTCCATCGGCAATATTCTGAACATTCTATAGGATGGAGACAGAGTGGTGCAACCCCTCTAGGGGAAAGGAGTCAGTCTCCTCTATGGTGGCCATGATTGCTTGCTTAATGAGGCAGCGGGACCTCCTGGTCTTTTGCTATTTCAGGAAGACTAGCGACAAATGTCTCAATCATGGGGCATCTGCATTCTCGATCTTGAGATCTTTCTCATTTTGCTTCTCCTCATAGAGGTAGTTGCTCTCTTAGCCTAGAAAGCTTTGTCACCATTTTCTTGCCCGGCAAGGGTGGGGAGTCGGTAATAGTTCTTTTGGTGCTTGCTTGGTGCACCGCTTCCATCGGAAAGGAGGAAAGAATCGAGCCATCCCTTGGGAGTGATGGTTTTGGTTGCATACCCTGCCTTCCAAGCTTCCTCATATACGAGATGCTTTGGTAGGTTATTTCGGTGTCAACCTAACTGTTTTTCTGAGGTATCTATCAAACAACTAGATTATCCGAGGGCTTCATGATCCAAGGTTGGGCAGAGTTGGATTCCAAGCGGATGCTGCTTCAACCTTGGCAAAATCTCCCTTGTTACTTTTGGCTTGTGGCTCCTCAGTGCGCTCTAGGTAATGCCACCTCCATAGAGTGGGGAGGAAGGAAAGAGTTGGACTGCCGTAGAGAGCATAGGTGAAGATTGCATCTTATTCCCATAAGACTTGCTCAACTATGGTTTTATCCAAGAATGCAATCTTGAGACATCAGTGGGAGGCTTTGATGCAATCCTAAACATTGTTTCCTGGTGTTTCAAGCATGCATCGATGCTAATGGAGGATCTCCTAGTTCCAGGTCGTGAAGAATATAATTCCAAGCAAACCTTGTTTGAACCTCAGAGGGATCTCCATCACCTCTAGCTTGCTGCTCCTCTTAGTTTGGACACCTCTTATGGGCTCCCAAAGCCTCGGTGCCATGGAACAATGAGTACCAGATGAAGAAAAAAATCTTATTTCTCGGGTCAGGCTCATTCAGATCTGATTGGATCAAGAGGGATATTTCAAAAAATTTTCTCTAAGATCCTAATCAGATCTGAGACTCTATAGATCTGATCTTATTGATATGATAAAATAAAATAAATAAAAATTAAATTAAATCTAATTTAATTGTACCTTTATTTTGGGTAATCCAATTACCTTGTGATGATCCTGATGTTTGCCTGAGGTTCTAGATGTAGCCATGCAAGCGCCTAGCCTCTACCAATATCCACTCGGATAGGATCTGGAGATCTTCTCTTTTTCAATCAATCCTCCAAAAATTAGATCTAGATCTGATCTTGAAGGTCATCAAAAATTTTTTTGAAGAACAACCATTATCTCTTGTAGCAGTGCTGCCTTCTTCCTTTCCTATCGCCTTTCACTTGCTTGGATTGCAGCTAACTCATGCCCAAAACCTCTTAGACACGGAAAGGAGAGAGAGGACCAGAGGGTGGCATGAAGAAGGAAAAAGAAAAGCTTTGTGGCATGGGCTAAGGGTAGAAGCTCTCTATTCTAGGTGCAGATAGGGTTTATATAGATCCTGCTGCACCATGTAGTACCACATCATCCCAACCAATCATGGCCCTTTGTGCAATTAGATCTAAATTTGATTGATGGGATGACATCATCTAATCTAACTAGATTAGAGTCCCTCAAAACTCTCCTTAGATGGCACCAAGACTGGGTTAAACAAGTCTTCTTGGTACCATCTAGTTTGATTCCTTGAAGCAACTGGAGTCCCATCTGTATAGGACTCCAAATCATATCCTCATGGGGCACACACCTTCCTAAGTGTGCGCCCCTTGCCTATTTACTTTTTAGCAGGGGGACAAGACCCAAGGTTCTCTCCTATGGGTGCATGACACATGGGCAGATGTCTAAGTGTCAAAGGTTAATATTTGCCCAAAGTCCAAAGATAAGATTTAGCAAATGATGAAAAATGGTAGGTGTTGTCTCAAATTTATTTCATAAATTAAGACAATCCTTTTCTGACCTAGACAAGCTTTAGTCAGACCAAGTAAAGGTTCCTGAGTGAGCCCAAACACATTTGGCTCAGTCAAGATAAGTTTTAATGATTGTTAAAGGAGAACATTAGGCTCAATCGTGTGCTAGCATGATTTTCTTGAACCTAATTGAATCTTATTCAAATCAATTAAACTAGGTTAATCCAATTGATGATATCTAGATCCAAACCCTTATTTGTATGACCCAGTTAGGTTCAGTTCATATGGTAATGGGATATGTCATGATCTCTATCATCGACATCATCAAAACTCCTTTCGATGGATCAGAACTCTTCTGAATTCGAATAGCTAGTAATGATCGATCATCTAAATCATTCTAATTGCTCCCAAAATCCACCAGTGACACCTAGTAGTATATGGTGGCAACCCATCAGAGCTGAAAATGAACCTCTTGTGCAGTTACCTGTGTGATTAAGTTCCTCTATCTTGAGCCCGATCAGATTAGGGTTAAGGTGATCTCGTCAAACCCTAATATTCATCATATGAATTAATCATTCGATTCAAGTCCAATGTGAAAATCCTAATAGAAACTCTTTCTATTATTTCACTTTGCCATGGCCATGGGCTTATGGACTTGATTCTCATGATCATCATAGGGCTGCTCCTCTTCTACTGAGGTAGATAGATCCTTTATTGGTGCAATCCAATTCCTAAAATGAACATGCTATAGCCAACATACACCTCAGGATTCCGAATGGCTAGGAGACCGAGTTATGATGTAGTCAAACTATAACACCTTTAAGGTTAACTATCGATGCACCTCAGGTCAAAGAACCAGACACACCACTATAGCTTCAAGCCAGTCATCGATGAGAAGGTAGACTTCCTCATGACCGCTCGAGATGGTCACACTCAGTGCCCTCGTTCTCTAACAAGTACCTGTACTCTCGCTTTGGTGTCTCTACATTGTAGACTCAAGACTCATCTATCCTAAAGAAGTGATCGTACACCAATCTTTCAGATCAATCACCATCCTCATGATGATCCTACGGTCGGAAGCATTTTATGAGTTAATAATGAAAATTCATGTCTTAAATTTTCAACTCTTGAAAATATGAATTATCATTACCATTAACTTAAGGGATGTATCACAAACACTTTGACATACACACTATGATAGAAAATAATCCATTTTATTATTTATAGTTAAAATTATAATTTTGTCCTTAGAAGTATATTACAAGTGTCAGCCAATCTGGCTTTTAGGGCACACATATCTAACAAACTCCCACTTGACCTAAAACCAATTGGCTACAAATCTAAGTCTCATCTTCTCAAGGTGGGCTTTGATCTTCTGCTGTCCCAATGACTTTGTGAGTGGATCTACCATATTATTTGTGAAGTCGACTCTCTTGACCTCGATGTAACCTTTTTCAAGGTAATCACAGATGAGGTGGTATTGCCGCTCGATGTGCTTGTATTTTTTGTGAGATCTGAGCTCCTTAGCTAGGACTATGGTGCCATTATTATCGCAATATAGAGGAATGGAATCTGATGGCATCACTCTGATTTCTATGGTGAACTTCTTGTACCATAATTTCTTCTTCATAGCTTCTGACGCAGCGATGTACTCTGCTTCCATGATGGAATCTGCTATTACTATCTGCTTGGAACTCTTCCAACTGACAGCACCACCATTACATACAAATAGACTTCCAGATGTTGACTTTCGATCATCTATATCGAACATAAAATTCAAGTCTATGTACCTCTGGACTTGGAGTTCTTCATTACCAAAAATCAACAACATATCCTTAGTACTTCTTAAGTACTTAAGGATACATTTTACAAAAGTCCAGTGTTCTTCATCTAAATTTGACTGATATCTGCTCGTGACACTCACAACATGGGCTATGTCAAGTCGTGTACATAACATGGCATACATGAGGCTCCCTATTGCTAAAGCATAAGGGATCTTGCTCATGCATTCAATCTCCTCAGATGTATTGGGACATATTTTCTTGGAGAGATGAATGCCATGTCTAAAGGATATCAATTTTCTCTTGGAGTTTTTCATGCTAAACCTCTTTAACACTTTCTCTATGTACATCTTCCGTGAAAGACCTAGCATCCTATTTGGTCTATCCCTATAGACCTTATTTCCTAGAATGAAGGATGCTTCTCCTAGATCTTTCATGGAGAATTCTTTAAATAACCATATTTTAACTACGGTCAACATGGGAATATCATTTTCAATAAGGAGGATATCATCCACGTACAATATAAGGAAGATAATAGCACTTCCACTAACCCTTTTGAAAACACATGGTTCCTCCTCATTCTTGATGAAATCAAATAATTTGATTACATCATTAAAAAGAGTATTCCAACTTTGAGATGCTTGCTTAAGTCCATATATGGACCTTTCAGCTTGCATACTTTGTGATCAGCATCACTGGATGTGAAATCTAGCGGCTGCTCTATATAGATATCTTCCTCAAGGTATCCATTTAAGAACATCATTTTTACGTCCATTTGCCATATTTCATAATCAAAATAGGCTGCAAGAGCAAGCCATGTATGGATGGATTTTATCATAGCTACTGGCGAAAAGGTATCCTGATAGTCAATGCCTTCATGCTAACTATATCCTTTTGCCACTAATCTAGCTTTGAATGTCTCCACATTTCCATCTACACCAATCTTTCTCTTGTAGATTCATTTACACTCAATAGGTACTATACTTTCAAATGGATCTACCAAGGTCCAGACTAGGTTTGAATGCATCGAGTCAATTTCTGACTTCATTGCCTCTAACCATTTCTTAGAGTCGATATTCGATATCACTTCACCATAGATTTTGGGATCATCACCATGAACCCCATTACCTATGAGGAACATTTCCTCTACTTTCTATAAAATAGTACTTAAGTACCTGTCAGGGGGATGGAAAATCCTTCCTGATCTACAAGGTGGAGGAGGTAGTGATTGTATTGGCTCAACCTGATTTGGCTCATAGGGTCCTTAGCTCATTGCTTTTGTGAGACTTTCTCCTCAAGCTTGATCTGCTTTCCAATGCCGCTGTCTTGAATAAACTAATTTTCAAAAAAAATGGCATGCCAACTCACAATCACATTGTGGTCTTTTAGAATGTAGAAATAATATCTTAATGACTCTTTAGGATATCCTATAAATCGAGCTCTAAAGGATCTATAGTCTAACTTATCTGCTTGTTGTCTTTTGACATGAGCTGGACAACCCCAAATTTTGAGATGACTCGAACTTGGTTTCTTACCATGCCATATCTCATACGGTGTGGTAGGAATGATTTTAGAGGAAACCCTATTCAGTAAATATATAACAATTAGCAGACAATGTCCCCAAAGAAAATTAGGAAGGTTTGTGAAGCTCATCATCGATCGAATCTATCTAATAGGATCCGATTCCTCCATTCTGAAACCTCATTGAGTTGAGGTATTCCAGGTGGAGTCCATTAAGAGGCTATGCCATTTTGCTTGAGATAGTCCAAAAATTCTCGACTAAGGTATTCACCTCCTCGATTTGATCATAGAACCTTAATGAATTTTTTAGTTTGCTTTTCAACTTCATGTCTGAATTTCTTAAACATTTTAAAGGCTTCAGTCCTGTGTCTCATAAGATACACATATCCATACCAAGATAAATCATCGATAAATGTTATGAAATAGTCAAAGTTGCCTCTAGCTGGTACATCAAATGGGCCGCACACATCAGTATGTACTAGGACAAATAGTTTTGCGGCCCTTTTTCTATGTCCTACAAAAGGGAGCTTACTCATTTTGCCATGAAGATATGATCCATAAATTGGATATGACTCGAAAGTCAACGGACTCAATAGCCCAATTTTCTCTAATTTGTTAATCCTATCTTCTGCTATATGACTTAGACTTAGGTGCCATAGATATCTATTGTTTGGACTATCCCTAGATCATTTTGATCTTATGGCATTCACATTTTGCTCAATATTAAAGATAGATACATCAATATGTAACTTGTAGAGACCTTTAATGAGTAAACCACTTGCAATTTTATTTCTTTCATAAAGAATATTACAATGGTCCTTAAGAAAACTAATTACATAGCCTTCTTGTGCTAAACATGAAACAGAAATCAAATTTTTTCTTACAGCAGACACATAATAACAATCTCTAAGTACTAAATGTAAGTCAGATGGTAGTCGAAGAGGGTAGGTTCCCACGATCATAATAGCAATCCTTGCTCCATTTTTGATGTGTAGGATCATCTCACCATCCTTCAGCCTCCTGCTATCCTCAAGACCCTGCATGGAAGTACACAAATGAGCACTAGAATTAGAGTCAAGCATCCAACTGGATGTAGAAGAAATCATAAAGTTAGATTCAATAACGAGCATACCTCCAGAAGGACCTATCTCCTTCTTATTCTTCAAGGCGGCCAGGTATATAGGGCAGTTTCACTTTCAGTGGTCGTCAGTATTATAATAAAAATACTTTTCATTATCAGTAGCCTTCTTCCTCAGTTCTGTCTTCTTTTTCTTTCCTCCTTCCACCTTCTATTTTTTCATAGACTTCTTCTTTCTAAAAATTTTCTTTCAAAAGAAGTCTATTCCATAGCAAGTATTGAGCCTTTAGAATCTTTCATAGAAAGCTCAGCAGTAACCAGCATATTCATAAGCTCGACCCGAGTATTCTGAAGTTTATGCATATGGTAGTTCATGATGAACTATCCATACACATCAGTCAAGGATTGCAGAATTATATCATTTTGTAGATCCTGGTCTAACTTCACTCTGAGCTTCTCAAGCTCTTCCAAGTCCTTGATCATCATCAGACAATGATCTTGGACTGATTACCCATCACGCATTTTAGCCTTAAATAGTCGTTTAGTGACTTGATATTTGGCTGTGCGACTCTATTCACCAAACAACTCTTGTAGGTGAGCCAACATTTAGTAGGCAGTCTTGATATCTTCATGTTGATGCTGAAGCTCGTTAGACATCGAGCCCAATATGTAGTATCTGATTTTATTATCTTCATCTATCCATTTCTCAAGAGACGCTCTCTGTTCAATGGACAGACGAGCTGGTAAGGTGGGGGGATCCTGATCCAATATATGAGTCAACTTCTCAAAATTCAAAATAATTTTGAAGTTTTGGAGTCAATCCTTGTAATTGGATTCGATCAGTCTATGGGTATCCAGGATACGGGCTAGTGGGTTGGACGCAGATATTTTTCTTTTTTTCTATAGAGAGTCAAAGTTTTTAGTTAGATTTTATAATTAAGACTTGACCAATTTATTTAGAAATTTAATTTTTAAATAAATTAGCTCTCACTATTTTCTTGGATCTCTACACTCCTCATGTAGAGATGCAAAAATTTTCATGATTACTGATTTTTAGTGGATGGTGCAGTTTCATAAATTTTCTCACCTCATCTAACAGTTATTGGTGATGGGTTAGCCAATGAGTGAACAACTCTTATCCAATGATTCATTAATCATGGTGCACCGAGGCTTGATCTCTAATTCATGAATCTCAACATGTCCAGAATATTGATCCACTCCTTAGTTAAGTCAGACCCACCATTTGCATAGATTGAATTTCTAATTGGATCTCTCACCGTATCTGAAATATTAAGCTCAATCCATCCTCCAGCTCATAGCATCCAATGCCTAATAGACATGGTCGCATCTTCCCGGTGCAACTGAACCATTATGATCAGCTGAGAATAATTAACCCTAGGAAGGGCCCGTACATCTACAATGGTGGAAGATCTAAGACTTAATCTTTTCTTAGGAAGATTTAATTTAGGTCTCTTTAAACTTAGTTTGACATAGCCATAACCATTATGACTAACCTAGTGGCATGGTTTAGCTTGGATTGTTAGCCACCTTAGATCAAGACTGAGCCAACAAATATGGCTAGGTAAGTGAGATCGGTGGAAGGGATATGCCATTAACTCGACAAGAATGCATTCAAGTCGAATAGCTCCTAATTAAAAATTAGTCGATCGTATCTGCCAAACTTATCTTAGACACCAAATTATTGAGCCAAAATCAATCAGATTAGCCTACAATCTAGACTCTAACCACTGAGCCTAATTAGGTCTTAACTTGATCAATCACTCATATGACTCAACCTTGACCCAGACTTAATCCTATTAGGCTGGTCAATTTAAGCACTCTTGATCCCATCTAACCAACTCTTGATTTGGTTTGATCAACTGCTAGACCTAATTATGCTAACCAAGCCCGAACCCAATTTTATGAATATGTCTTAGATCTAAAAATTCTCAATTTTAGATCTAATATGTTTCATAATCTTAATTCTTAATTAAGTTTAGGATTCATAAATAAAATATGTATATAAAATCTTAGGATTTCAGGATCTAGGATTTTATAGAAAATAAGTTTTAGATTTTTGATTAAGGATGAATGCGCAGTACCCCTACACATCATAAGAATATCCCATCGAATGAGAGGAGAGGGCCTTTAAATCTTACTTCGTTCTTATGATCGGACAGCCAAGGGGAATGTCTTAATTAGAAACATGATAAATCTATAAAACTAATTAGATCTACATCATATATCACATATATAAAAATTGATCTAACTAAAAACATGTTTTGCATACATCTCATGTATCATATCATGCATGTTTTTAGATCTAAATTATCTCATAAACATCTAAAAAATAAGATTTAAATTTGATCATATCAAATTAAAATTTATTTTAGATAATTTTGTAGAACTACTCTATAACTAGTCTAAACATGCATCTATCATATCTCATATGAACAAATTAAATAAATTTATTTTTTATTTTTTAGATCTAATTATAATATTTATAATATTAAAAAATAGTAAATAAATAGATCTAAAAATTAAAATTAATTAAATTAAAATTATAATCATGTTAGACTACACATAGAATAATTCTATTCCTAGTCTAGTCATGCATCTCATGCATCTTAGATCAAGATTATTTAATTTTTAATTTTTTGATTTTAGATCTAATCATACCTCATGTGATATCTAAAATTATCTAATTATTTGATAAAAATAAAATAAAATTGGATCTAATGAATTTTGAAACCTGGCTCTAATACTAGTTGAAGGAAAAAACTTTATTTTTTGGATCAGATTCATTCAGATCTGATTGGATCAAAAAAGATATTTCAAAAATTTTTCTCTAAGATACTAATCAGATCTAAGACTCTTCAGATCTAATTTTACTAATCTAATAAAATAAAATAAAATAAAAATTAAATTAAATCTAATTTAATTATATCTTTATTTTGGATAATCCAATTATCCTGTGATGATCCCAATGTTTGCCTGAGGTTCTGGATGTAGCCATGCAAGCACTTGACCTCTACCGATATCCACTCAGGAAAGATCTAGAGATTCTCTCCTTCTCAATCAATTCTCCAAAAATTAGATCTAGATCTAATCTTGAAGATCTTTAAAAACTCTTTAAAAGAACAATCGTTGTCTCTTGCAGCAGTGCTGCCTTCTTTTTTTCCTGTTGCCTTTCACTTGCTTGGATCGCACCTAACTCATGCCCAAAACCACTTGGGCATGGAGAGGAGAGAGAGGACCAGAGGGTGGCTCAGAGAAGGAGGGAGAAAAGCTTTGTGGCATGGGCTAAGGGCAAGAAATCTCTATTCTAAGCGTAGATAGGGTTTATATAGATCCTGCTTTGCCACATCATCTTAGCCAATCACGATCCTTTGTGCAATTAGATCTAAATCTGATTGGTGGGATGATATTATCTGATCTAATCAGATTAGAGTCCCTCAAAATTCTCCTTAGATGGCGCCAACATTGGGTCAAACAAGTCTTCTTGGTGCCATCTAGTTTGATTCCCTGAAGCAATTGGAGTCCCATCTGTATGGAACTCCAAATCTTATCCTCATAGAGCGCACGCCTCCCTAGGCATGCACCCCTTGCCTGTCTGCTTTTTAGTAGGAGGACAAGATCCAAGGTTCTCTCCTATGGGTGCATAACATATGGGTAGATGTCTAAGTATCAAAGGTCAACATTTCACCAAAGTCCAAAGACAAGATTTAACCGGTGATGGAAAATGGCAGGTGTTATCTCAAATTTATTTTATAAATTAAGACAATCCTTTCCTGATCTGGACAAGCTCCAGTTAGACCAAGTAAAGATTTCTGAGTGAGCCTAAATATATTTGGCTCAGTTGAGACAAGTTTTAATGATTGTTAAAGGAGAACATTAGGCTCAATCGTGTGCTAGCATGATTTTCTTGAACCTAATTGAATCTTATTCAAATCAATTGAACTGGATTAATCTAATTGATGATATCTAGATCCAAATCCTTATTTATGTGATCCAGTTAGATTTAGTTTCATATGGTAATAGGATATGTCGTAATCTCTATCATTGACATCATCGAAACACCTTCCAATAGATCAGAACTTTTTTGATTCAGACAATTAGTATGATCGATCATCCAGATCATTCTAATTGCTCCCAAAATCCACCAGTGACACCTAGCAGCATATGGTGGCAACCCATCAGAATTGAATATGAACCTCTCGATGCAGTTTCCTGCGTGATTAAGTTCCTCTATCTTGAGCCCCAATCAGATTAGGGTTAAGGTGATCTCGTCAAACCTTAATATCCGTCGTATGAATTAATCATTCGATTCAAGTCCAATGTAAAAACCCTAATAGAAACTCTTTCTATTATTTCACTCTGCCATGGCCATGGGCTTATGGACTTGATTCTCATGATCATCATAGGACTGCTCCTCTTCTACCGAGATAGATAGATCCCTTATTGGTGCAATCCAATTCCTACAATGAATATGCTATAGTCAAACAATAACATCCTTAAGATAAACTACCGATGCACCTTAGATCAAAGAACCAAATACACCACTACAGCTTCGAGCCAGTCATCGATGAGAAGGTAGACTTCCTCATGACTGCTCAAGGTGATTACGCTCAGTGCCTTCGTTCTCTAACGATAACCTGTACTCTCGCTCCGATGTTTCTACATCGTAGATTCAAGAGTCATCTATCCTAAAGAAGCGATCGTACACTAACCTTTCGGATCAATCACCATCCTTATGATGATCCTACGGTCAGAAGCATTTTATGAGTTAATAATGAAAATTCATGTCTTAAATTTTTAACTCTTGAAAATATGAACTATCATTACCATTAACTCAAGGGATGTATCATAGACACTTTGACATACACACTATGATAGAAAATAATCCATTTTATTATTTATAATTAAAATTATAATTTTACTCTTAGAGGTGTATTACAAGTATAAGCCAATCTGGCTTCTAGGGCACACATATCTAACATCAGATGAATGCAATTTCAACTCCAATGAGCTTTTTGATCATGTTTTCTTATTTTTGATGAAGAGAAGGTGATAAACAGGATCCTAATTATTATTCCTATGGCTGCTTGGAGCCACATCCATAGATCCGATCTCTTGCGTGAACCTGGGTGTTAATCCAGCAAACTGAAGAAGATCTAAGAAAGATGAGAGAAGCTAGGATTTTTAGCATTGGAACCAGAGAGAAGAGAGAAGAGAGTTAGGAAGAAAAGCTCAATTATATTCTAACCTTATTGTAAAAGTTACAATATCCTGGTTTATATACCCTAGAGTTCCCACATGAACCCTAATAAACCATAGCTTAAAAACTCCCCTAGGCTAACCAAACCCATACATGAATTAGCCTCCTTAAGACCTCTTGAACCAGGCCTTAATACCCCTAGGATCAACCCAGACCCTAGCCCAAAATAGACCCTCGCGTAACTCTACCCACGCACTAAGCTAGCTCAGTCTCAACACTGAGTCGACTAACTTCCATTGGGTTGGCTCAGTCTGAAATTGAGCTAGCCCAGTCCTGTGCCATGCCAGCAGTCGTACATGTGCAACTCTCTATTTTGCCTATGCTTTGAGACTTAGCCGATCCAATTTTGGACTGAGCCGACTAACCTACAGAAAATCCTTTTTCTGCAACCTTCAAGCTCCAACTTGGTTCCTTGCTCCACCTTGTATCTTAGATCTCCGAAGCACCAACCAAGCCCCTTGAGGCCCTCAATACCTGAACCTCAAGCTTGTGAAGAGCTACATGCCACCTCCACCCTAGGACAACTCCTATCCTAGCCCTAAGACCACACCTATCCTAGCCTCCTCAGAGCCCTTACCCTAGCTCCGCCTGTGGCCTCCCAAGGCTTGGGAGCACCACGCCACCTATAATCTCCACCTTGGTGCGTCCAATCCTTGGCACACCTGGCAACATCCTCCTGCATGATCCCACTATCCCTGCATGTCCTGATAGCCCCTCGTGCTCACCTTATGACTGTCATTCTTCTTCAGCTGCTGAGCTCCCTTTGAGACCTTTGGGATGACCGCCTCCACCACTGAAGTCCTTGGCTTGTTCCTCTGCACCACCTTTGGAGTTGTAGGTATCCTTCTGCTTGGTAGCTGCATCACTTATCCTAAACTTTTCTGAAGATCATGCAATGTTCTTTACCGACACTTGCTGCATATCCTAATGCTCCACCTTACACTATCCCCTTAAAGCCACGCCTGTCTCCTTGCACAATTTTCTCCACCTAGATCTGTACAGCCCCGGCACTGATGTTGGGATATAGGTCCTCCCTCTACACCCCTCTGCTCTGAACCCATGTCACAGCTTCCTCCACCCATGAAGCCATCTCTACCCAGTGCTCCACTTGGAGTTGAAGTCCCTCTAATGCCGCAGAAGCCGACTCTATCTTCAAGTCCCCCAAGGCCAACCACCCAACGCTGTACTGCTGGGCCTACCGCTGTACCTCAAACACCATTATTGCCCCTTCGGACTCTCTGTACTCCGTAGACCTATCCAAAATCATCTCAGATATACTGCATCCTATGGGCTCCTTCAAGACCACCAAGATTTCATTCGAATCTTCACTTTCAGCGACTGTACTGATGGAATCTAAGCTTTCTCCTTCCTTGCACTTCTTTCAAAGCGGACACTCCCGCTTAAAGTGCCATACTTCTCCACACTTGAAGCATCTCTTTGACCCCTTGCTGCCCCTCTGTTTGCCCTTCTTCTTTCCTTTCCTATGCTTCTCTGAAACCATAAGACTCTCCTAGAAGACCTCCCTCTTTGTCATCCATTCTCACTACTCGTTGGACCTAAGAAACGATACGATCTCCTCGTACACCAGTGTCTTCTTACCATACAACAAAGTTATCACCAACGGATCGAAGCACCCGGGTAGTGAACACAGCAATAATAGGCTCTTGTCCTCCTCTTCTAAATCCATCCCTATATTGAGCAAGTCCATGCTCATCCCGTCGAACTGCTGAATATGCCCCACAACATCCTCGCCCTCCTACATTTGAAGGCTGTACAGTTGCTTCTTCAGCATCAACTTATTGCACATGTTCTTCCACATGTATAACTACTGTAACCTTGACTATAATCTCTTGGGTGTTCTCTCTTCCAACACACCATACAAAATCTCATCCGCCAAACAAGCTCTAATCATGACACATGTCCTTTTCTCCAAGGACACCCACTCCTTATCTATCATCTCTCATGGCCTATCCTCCAAGATCGAATCTAGCCTCATCTGAACCAGTAGATCCTCCACCCTTACCATCCACATCGTGAAACTTTTCTTTCCATCAAGCTTCTCCAATCCTACTTTCAACCCACTATTCTCCATGATCAATCCAAATCAAATAATAGCAAATAGGTAGATCTGAGAAAATACCTTGACTAAAGATGGTGGACAACAGCCCTATGATCTCTCCCTTTCTCACGAAGCCTGAAGAAAGCCTTTTGATCTGAATCTCGCTGCTAATCTCTACTAAAAATTGATCTTCTTCCTCCTCCATGCTCAACCTTGCTCTGATACCAATTATTGTTCCTACAGCTCCTTGGAGCTACAGTCGTAGATCTGATCTCTTGCATGAACCTAGGTGTTAATCCAGCAAATTGAAGAAGATCTAAGAAAGATAAGAGAAGCTAGAGTTTTGGCGTTGGAACCAGAGAGAAGAAATAAGAGAGTTAGAGAGAAAAGCTCAATTGTATTCCAATCTTATTGTAAAAGTTATAATATCCTGGTTTATATATCCTAGAGTTCCCACATGAATTCTAATAAACCCCAGCTCAAAAACTCCCCTAGGCTAACCCAATCCATACATGAATTAGGCCCCTTAAGACATCTTGAACTAGGCCTTAAGACCCCTAGGATCAATCCGGACCCTAGCCCAAAATAAACCCTCGCATAACTCTGCCTGTGCACTGAGCCAACTCAGTCTCAGAGGTTGACTCAGTCTGAAACTAAGCCAGCCCAGTCTTGCGTCATGCCAGCAGTCCCGAATGTGCAGTTCTCTATTTTGCATGTGCTCTAAGACTTAGCCAACCAAGTTTTGGACTGAGCCGGCTAACCTGCAAAAAATCTTTTTCCTGCAGCCTTCAAGCTCTGACTTTGGTTCCTTGCTCCACCTTGTATTCCAAATCACCGAAGCACCAATCAAGCCCCTTGAGGCCCTCAATACCTGAATCTCAAGCCTATGAAGAGCTACATGCCGCTTCCACCCTAGAATAACTCCTGTCCTAGCCCTAGGACCACACCTATCCTAGCCTCTCTGAAGCCCTCACCCAGGCTCTGCCCGTGGTCGCCCAAGGCTTGGGAGCACCACACCACCTACATTAATTTTGTAGGACTGGTTATAACTCTGATGTGATTTTTTTTTGTAAAATCAATAGCAATATTGCTCTTGTAAGGATTCCTTTTAATGAAGAATCATCTTCTTTTCCTTTGTAATAAATTTAAACTTTTTGGAGTTGTTCTGAACTGATATCCCATCTCTTAGGGTTTCGATGCTCCGATTAGAAATTTTTTGACTTGAAGTCATTCCAATCTGAGAAGCCCACTGAGCCACAGTCCTAAACTAAAGGACTTTATTTCGAATTGACACCGATTTGAGGAGTTCACTGAGTTGTAGTCCCAAATAAAAAAACTTTATTTTTGAAGCAACTCCTATTCGAAGAGTTCACTGAGCTATAGTCCCGAACAAAGAGATTTTATTTTTGAAGTGACTCTGATCCGAGGAGTTCACTGAGCTATAGTCCCAAACGAAGGGACCTTATTTTTGAAGCAACTCCGATCCAAGGAGTTCGCTGAGCTATAGTTTTGAATGAAGGAATCTTATTTTTGAAGCGAGTCCAATTTGAAAAGTTTGCTAAGCTATAGTCCCGAACAAAGAGACCTTATTTTTGAAGTGACTCTGATCCAAGAAGTTCGCTAAGCTGTAGTCTTGAACAAAGAAACCTTATTTTTGAAGTGACTCCAATTTAAGGAGTTCACTGAGCTATAGTCCCAAATAAAGAAACTTTATTTTTGAGTGGTCCAAGTCATACTCATTTTGTTATACAATTGTTGATTGATAATTTTGGAAAAAAAACTAAATGGTTCATTTATTTTATTTGCATTACTAATGGTACATGCAGAGATTGGTTGAATTCCAAAGCCTTGGAAGTGGATTCCCATTCAATTATTTTAGATGGTAGGTTCCTAGGTGGATCACTTCGTCAACCTGGTAAAGGCCTTCTCAATTTGGTGCAAGTTTTTCTTGCTCCATAGGCTTCGAGATTTTGGTTTGTCGAAGGGCAAGTCCTTGGATTTGATGCGTGCGTTGTAGTATTTCGCTACCTTTTGAAGATATGCCACCATTTTTATTGCTGCATGCTCTTTGCTCTCCTCAATCAGATCGAGGTTGCTCCTTAGCCAAATAGGGTTGGTCTTCATCATACTCCTCGACTCTTAGGAAGGAAAGCCCAAACTCCACTGGTATTACCACCTCTGTTGTGGTATCAACTTGTTCTGATATCAAACTATTGGGATATCAGCTATTCTAATATCGCTTGTTAAATATCTAATACCAAATTATTACGACAGGAAGAAGAAATAAATAAAATAAAAAAATAATCAAGTATGTGGATCAGCCTAAAGGTTCGTCTCCATGGGACATGTAAAACTTTACTATAAAAAAGAAAAATAGGTACAAGAAGAGAACATCCACTCTCAACTCACCATATATAAATATCTTTCAATTAGAAGATCCTCATAAAAGCTCTCTCAGAATTCCAAGAAGACCCATAGAAGCTATAAGATCTCTACCCTCATAGCCTCCTCGTCGGATGCTATGCATCTGTTGCTTCTCTCTCTCATAGGCTGCACATACTTAGTGCTCTATCAAGCTCCTCTCGATGGCTACCTGAGCCTCTCTACATGCCTCTCATGCCACATACGCTATCTTTTTCTGCTCCACAGTACCTCAACCCTTTAAATAGGATGAGAATCCTCTTCTCAACAATTCATAAGAGTCCTAACAGAGCTCATTCTCCTAGTATGAGTCGAACATGTCTTTGATGGAGTCTTGAAATATTTTTTGACCTTCAAATCAGGATCGCAACCCTCCATGGCTGCTGGATCCTGTGGTCCACATGCAACTCCCGTCGACCCCTTGGGTTAATCACAATCCAAGTCCAAACAAAAAAAATCTCATCATATTTTGTTCGCCACCATCGAGCCAGCTCGGTCACCATCGAGCCAGCTCGGTCAGGGGTCGAGCTGGCTCGATTGTATCTCGCCCAGACTCCTGCTATCATTTGCCTGAGAGAGCCAGTTCGACTGTGGTTCGAGTCGGCTCGATCTCAATCTGAGCTGGCTCGATCGTGTATCAGAGTCGACCTGACTGCTATGCTGAAAACTAATTCTCTTCTTATTGTGGGTCAAATTCAAGATATCAAATCCTAATAATCTCTAGCTTGACTTAATATTTGGGCTCCACCTGACTTTGAGAGCTTGTGATCCATCTCACCTCCATGCGCTGGGCCATGCCTGCTGATCATGGATGGGCAAACATGAGAGTCGAGCCAGGCCATTCGATCCAACCTCTATCATGGGCTATGTCCATTTTGACCAAAGATTTGCTCGGAGAATTCTCCTATGGCAATAGAAACTTCACTCTATGACATCACCTCTCATCCTCTCGAGTCTCCCATCTCGTGCTCGATCCATCTCCACCTGGAGCTCCACTTTACATTAGGCTCCCTCTAGCTCCTGAAGCTCCACCTTGCACTAGACTTCTTGCCAGATAGTAATATCCTCTTGTCTTTTTTTTTCCTCTAATATCATCCTATCACTATGCATGACCTTCAGGATTCCATCACCAGCTATCCACCTATAGCCATTTAAATCCAGTCTACTCAGAGAGACAAGATTCTATCTAAAATTAGGTATGTATCGAACCTTACCCAATCTCCTCACTGCACCATCATGTATCTTCCTGTTGACCATCCTGATGCCTCTAATCGCAAAGCTCGATCCATCTGGTAGATAAACAATATCATCACTACTCTCTAGGAAGTCAAACTACTTCTTTCTATAATAAACATGATATGTGCATGCAGAATCTAAAATTCATTACTAGAAAGAACTAGATACCTTGTCAGATATCTCTAGGATATCATTCTCTGACTCACTACTAACCGTTGCTGCAGTAGCCCTCATCTGATCCTTGAGTTGTGGGCAATCCTTGACTCGATGCCCCAACTCATTGCACCTATAGCATCTGATCTTGCTAGGATCTCTTATCTTGGACCTAGATCATCCTCTTCGCAATCCTCTACCGCTTTGTCTACTACCTTCCGCTCTTCTAATAATCATCAAAGCTGAGCTGCCGCCATCTGAGCTCAAAGCTAGGTTCTTCCTCCTAAGAATCTCATTCTGGAGTATCGCTATAGTGATCTCGTCCATCTTGATGGTGCTCTTTTTCACTAGAAGAGTAGTCACCAAGGACTCATACGAAAGAAGGAGCGATGCTAGCAAGACTAATGCCCCTGGTCTTCTCCTCAATTTTTTCATCAATGCTGAAGAGATTGGTGTGGATCTTATAAAAGATGGATAGATGCTCCTACATGCTATGGTCTTCATCCATTCACAGCTGGTAGAACTGCCTCCAATGAAATAGCATATTGGTGAGCGACTTCGTCATATACAACTTCTCGAGCTTTGACCATAATACCATTGAAAAAGTTTCACCAAGTACATGAATCACCATATCATCCACTAGGTACAAGCAGATTATGCTCACCATCTGCATCTAGATCTACTTTCAATCTTTCATCTCTATAGTGGCTGGCGTCTCATCGTACAAGAGAGCGTCGATCAACTCATGTTGGATGAGGACTTCTTTTATCCTTGCTTGCCATAAGAAAAAATTTTTCTTTCCATCAAACCTTTTGATCTCCACCTTGATTGTGCTAGTCTTCTCCATATTCTTCAATCTCTATCTATTGCTACAATCTATGCTCTGGTACTATCTGGCTTTGATATCAATTATTATAGTATCAACTCACTCTGATACCAAACTATTGAGATATCAGCTACTCTGATATTGCTTGTTAAGGATCTTATATCAAATTATTAAAGTAGGAAGAAGAAAGAAATAAAATAAAAAAATAATCAAGTATATAGATCAGCCAAAAGGCTCACCTCCATGGGACATACAAAGCTTCACTATGAAAGAAAAAAATAGGTATAAGAGAAGAATACCCACTCTTAACTCACCATACACAAATCTCTCTCAACTAAAAGCAATCTTCACAAAAACTCTCTTAGAATCCCAAGAAGATCCATAGAAGCTATAAGATGCTTTGCCTTTACAGCCTCCTCATCGGATGCTATGCACTTGTTGCTTCTTTCTCTCATGGGCTGCACGTACTCGGTGCTCTACCAAGCTCCTCTCGATGATGGTCTAAGCCTCTCTACATGCCTCTCATGCCACACGTGCCATCTTTTTCTACTCCATAGCACCTTAGCCCTTTAAATAGGATGAAAATCCTCTTCTCAACAGTTCATAGGAGTCCTAATAAGGCTTGTTCTCCTAATATGAGTCAAACATCTCCTTGACGGAGTCTTGAAATATTTTTCAACCTTCAGATGATGACCATAATCCATCATGGCCGTTGGATCCTGTGGTCCATGGACAACTCTCATAGACCCCTTGGATTAATTACAATCCAAGTCCAAACAGAAAAAATCTCATCATGTTCTATTCGCCACTATCAAGCCAGCTTGATCAGGGGTCGAGCTGGCTCGACTGTATCTCGTCCGAACTCCTACTGTCATCTACCTAAGAGAGCCAACTCGACTATGGTTTGAGCCAGCTCGATCTCAATTCGAGCTAGCTCAATCGCTTATCAGAGCCGACCCGACTGCTATGCTGAAAATTTATTCTCTTCTTGCTATGGGTCAAATTCGAGGTATCAAATCCTAGCAGCCTCAATTCCAAATGTCAAATTGAAGGGCATCTCATTAATGGGAATTCTTTGGGTAGTTCGATAGGACTAGAGAATAGGATAAAGCTCTTTTATCCATGACCCTCCAGTCCAATCCAGCCAGGCCTTGAGGCCTTATAGGATGGTCCTGTTCGTGACCTCGACCTCTCCATTCGCCGGTGGATGATCTACTGAAGTGAAGCACTACTCTATCCCATGATCTTCATAAAATTCATGGAGTTTTGCACTATTGGATTATCTACCATTATCTGAAATTAGCACTTTGAGGAGTCCATATCGACAGATGATTGACTTCCATATGAAGTCTCTGACCTTTGCTTAAGAAATGTGAGTTGAAGGCTGGGCTTCTACCCACTTTATGAAGTAATCAATGGCCATCAGAAGAAATTTTTGTTGGCACGAGGCATGAGAAAATGGACCTAGGATGTCCATACCCCATTGAGTGAAAGGCTAGGGTGCTTCAATTGGGGTTAGAATTGATGCCAGTTGATGCTGAATCCTATCTTTTCGTTGGCATCGGTCACACTTTCTGACAAAGTTTTGCACATCTTGTTGCATTATTGGCCAATAATACCCCTGGCGAAGGATTTTGTATGATAGGGATCCACCCCCCAAGTGGCTTCTACAAATTCCTTCATGAACTTTTCATAGGACGTAATCAACTTCTGATGGGCACAGAGACCTTAGGAGTGGAAAAAAGGACTGCCTGTATAATCCATTATCTAGAAGTACGTATCTCATGATCTTGTTCTAATCTTTCGAGCCTCTTTTTGATCTGGTGGGAGCTTGCCCCATCTCAGATATTTTAGAAGAGGGTCCATCCAACTTAGCTCCTTATCGATCTACTGAATGGCAGCGGGTTCTTCCAAACTCAAAGTCCTCAGCACTTCAAAGTAGGTCTCCTTCTTCAGGTTAGTAGGTAATGACGATGCCAATTTTGAAAGAGCATCTGCTTTGATATTCTAAGACCTTAGGACCTATTGTACATCAAAGTGTGGGAAGGAGGAGGTTCATCATTTTACCTTGAGGAGGTATCTTTTCATGTTATCCTCTTTAGCTTCATATTCGCCCTTGACTTGTCCAACCACCAGTTGTGAGTCACTGAAGACATTTAGATGTTGGGCTTCGACCTCCTTAGTGATCTTCAGTCTAGCGATCAGGGCTTCATATTCTACCTCATTATTTTTAGTAAAAAATTCATAACATAAAGCGTATGCCGCTACCTTTCCTTCAAGTCTAGATAAGATGAGTCCAGTTTTTGATTTGGACAAGTTAGATAAGGCATCAATATATTAGCTCCATGATTCTTTAGGGTCTAGTCCTGAACTTACATTATCTTTTGAGCTTGAAGGGTCCTCTGGCTTCTCCTTGATGTTCCCTTATGGATTTTCTTGTACTGGGATATTGCATTCAAGGATGAAATCGGCCAAAATTTGGGCCTTGATGGAGGGCCTCAACCGATAGTGTATGTCCAATTCTAAGAGCTCCAAAGTCCATTTAGTGATCTGACCTGAGGTGTCTGGTCGATGAAGCACCATTTTAACTAGTTGGTCAATGAGTAGTACCATGGTGTGGGCTTGAAAGTAGGGTCAGAGCTTTCTTGCGGTGATGACCAGTACGAAGATTAGTTTCTCCAATCTAGTGTACCAAGTCTCTGCATCATGGAGGACCTTGCTAGTATAATAAATAAGCTTTTGTAGCCATCCTTTTTCCCAAATGAGGACTACACTGATAGACACCAGAGAAATGGCCAAGTACAAGAGGTGCTCTTCTCCCAGTTGTGGCTTAGTGAACCGGGGTGGAGAACTGAGGTACTTCTTTAGCTTTTCGAAGGTATCTTGGAATTCAGGGATTCATTGAAAATTCTTCACTATCTAAGGACCCAGAAGAAAGGAAGGCACCTCTCAGCTGACCTGAAAATAAAATGGTTAAGAGAGGCTAATTTACTAGTTAGGCATCATACCTCTTTGATCATTTTTGGTGGAGTCATTTCTAGGAATGCTTTAATTTTCTCAAGATTAGTCTTGATGCCTCTACGGAAAACCATGAAGACAAAAAATTTGCCAGCTGTGACTCCAAAAGCATACTTCATGGGATTCAATCTTATCTAATATCAATGAAGAGTACTGAAGGTCTCTCAGAGGTCCATGACATGGTCAGGAGTTTTGTGGCTTTTGATCAACATGTCGTCCATGTACGCCTCCATGTTTTTGCTGATCTGATCCTTGAAGATCTTATTGACCAGCCTTTGGTAAGTGGCTCTAGTGTTTTTAAGACCAAAGGGCATCATCCTCTAATAAAACAATCTTTGGTCGGTTATAAAGCCCATCTTCTCCTCATTTTCAGGTGCCATCCGGATCTACTTATAGCCGGAGAAGGCATCCATAAAACTATGGAGCTCATGCCAGATCATGCTCCACAGCATCGAAATCTTCCTTGGGGCCTACTCCGACACCAGATCCCTTCGTCCCTATGTCCATTCGTCACTCCTTATCGACAGCACTAACATTAATGTCACTTGGAAGGGGAGAACCCTGATCTCCCCGCTGCTCTCTCCATCTCTCCGACTAGCTCTTCGCTGCACGCACGCCTCCTTCCGAATTCCATCAACCACCACCGTCGATTGGTTGCCGCTGCTCACATGCACGCTCACTATTGTGCGCCACTGCCTAAGATGATGCCACCATCTGTGACGTTCCTCCCCAAAGAAGAAGATGGCCGTGCTACCTCCCTCTGGATCTCATGCATTCTCCCCATGAGCGCCACCACCAACCGCCTATGGGATCCACCTCTGCACATTGTGCTCGGCCACCTGGTCACCAAAAACTACCTCCACACATTGGTTCGCTGATTGTCGGTCGCTAAGCTTGGGATCGATGGTAGTTTGCTGATTGTCAGCATCCAAGCCTAAATCCGATGGCCAATCGCCAGTTGCCAATCGAAAGGAAGAAAGGGGAAGCCTTGTTGACCCTCCAAAATATTTTTTTTTCTTTTTCTTTGTGTTCTTTCATTGCTGGATCTCACCTTCACATGAACCCCAAATCTCAATTCTTGTGCTGGATCTTGATCTTCATGCCTTCTTGTCAAGATGGCTTTGATACCAATTGTTGTGTAGAATTGCTTAATGATCTATTGAGACTAAAGGAATAGTGCACCTTGGCGTGTGAAGAAACCAGAGAGAGGGATGGATGTGGGAGAAAATGGTGATCTTTGTTACTCTTTATCTCACAACCTCAGATTTACAATATACATATATATATATACCTGTACATAAACCGAAATCCTAACCCGTAAAAAATTTTTGGGGCTAACCCAGTCCAAATGTACTCACTCAAACCCCTATACATCCATGGTTTGATCATACACTCAATTCTATGGATCCAAATCTAGTCCAAACTCTGAGTAGCACCCATAAGATCCACAAACCAGGGCCTCATGACTAGGGAGGGCTGAAACTCCACCCTATGACCAAAACCAGTTCTAGCCCTAAAATCACACATGTTCTAGTCTTTTGGAGCCAACACTCTGACTCCTCTAGTGGCCTCCCAAGGCTTTGGAACACCACTAATCCTAACACTCTGATATTCATTGAAGTTTGTCAAATAGTTGGCATCTCTTTGAAGAATATTCCCTATAATCATGCTTTATGGCTCAACATGGATGAGTGATTTTAGTGGAAGTCATTTTCTATTTATTCTTTGATTTTTGAAGCTCCTTCTTAGCCTTTTTTAACTTCTTATTAATTTGACGAGCCTCTTTCTCCAAGGTTTTCATTTGATCCTTAAGGAGGATGGCTTGCAATAAGGGAATAGCTTCAGTCCATGATTGAGCTCAATGACAATATTTGCAAACCATGTTCTGTTTCACAACTATATCACAGCATACAAAGATATGAGAAATTTTAGTTTCATTACTCAAATAGATTTTATGTAAATATGAAAAGAAAAAAAATGTACAATTAAGAGTTATCTCCAACCTCAGGCTAGGGGACAATAGAAGAGCTTGGTTCGGGTTGAGGAGTGGTGGAGGAGCTTGGTTCAGTCTCCATAGATGCAGGTACCTCATTAGGCTCTTGAATATCAGTAGAAGGACTAGCAGTAGAAAGATCGACAGTAAGAAGATTAATAATGGGAGAACTGATAGTAGAAGGATTGGTTTTGATTTGGGGAGGGTCAGCATCATCTTCAGACTCTTCTTCCAGAAAGTTGAGGTCCAATTTAGGATATTGTTGCAAGATCTTTCATTGGCAAGTGTTGAAACTAGCATCGTAAGCCTCCCTGGCAAATTGGACTTTGATAAATTTGAGTTCTTTAGAAGCCTTGAATTTTTCCACGGCTTGTTGTTTGGCTTTCATCATCCTCTTCTCCCCATTCTTTCTAACCTCTTCAACTTCAGCCTCTTCCTTCTTTCTCTTCTTGGTCTCTAAGGCCAAATCAATCTTTGCTTTAGTTGAAGTTCTTTCTACCTCTTTGAGCACCTCCTTAAGACATTCAATCTTAGCCTTGGCCTCAAAAGCTTTAGCTTTAGCTGCTTTGGCTTCCTTCAGAGCTTTGGAAGCCTTGGCCTTGTTAGTGTTGGTTGATTCAATGCTAACAGTCAAGTAGTGACCCACCTACAAATGATGAAGTTAGTCTTGCTATTAAGAAATAATTGAGTAAAACAGAAGAAGAAGAAGAAAAAAGATTATCTTAAAGAAGGTTGCAAGTGTCACTTTCTTTTGGTCTTGGAGGCTCATTTGATGAATTTTTTCATTCTCAATTGGCAGCATGCATTCCTCGGCTAGAGCTCAAACCACCCTCTAGCCATCGAGTGTAGCCTTCTCCCAATCGATATTATTAGTATTTGGTTTCCCAATCTCCTTCTGCTTCTAGAGTTTTTTAGCGATGGCTGATTTCTTTTTCTCCTCAGCCCTCTTTGTCTTCATAGCAGCTGGTGCTAGAGCAGTAGTATCAATGGAAGTATTCGAAGTAGGTACAATTGCTTCAACCTCTAGAATTATGGTAGCAAAAGTGGAGGCAACCTAGATCATCTCAGAAGCCCTAGCTTTCTTAGATGAGTCAGCCGAGCTTGAACTTTTTCTCTTTCTTGGGCAGCCAACCTCAAGCAGTTTAAGTTCCTCAAGAGTCATTTCTATTGATGAGAACAAATAGAAGTTAAGTGGGGATAAGAGAATAAAGAAAGTATAAGCTAATACCTTCGGGGTTAGTGGGGCTCAAGCTGAGGTTGAAGAGGATCTAATTAGACAATAATTGAGTTAGCGGGGCTATTTTGTAATCCTTTAAGATCTTAGCAAAATCGAGATCCTCGCTTTCCAACCCTCGAGCCTTGCAGATGGACTCTCAAGGCTGACCCTAGTGAGGAAGTCTCCACTTAAGTGATGGGTTGATAATAGAAAAGAACTTTTTCTTTCAATTGTGAATAGAGAAAGGAGCACCCTTAATCAACCTCTTCTTGCTAAACTGGGAAGAAATGTACCACTAGTCCTTACTAGTCATGTGATGTTTAAGGATGAAGAAGGTTTAGAATAAAGATATTTTAAGCTGGACCTCAGTCGGAAAATAAAGTACCAAGAATTCTATGATAAAGTAGAAAGAGTTTGGAACTATAGAGGAAAAAGACATATTGAAGAAATGAAAGAGTTCAATTATAAAAAAAAGGATCGACAGTCTAAGTCCAGCTCGCAGAGCCTCTATGTATAACCAAGCTAACCTAGAGGAAAAGAATAGATTCTTCCGTCCAATCTTGGCTCAAGTTTGTACTCAAAGGGAGCTACATACCGAGTTTAGATGAATGAAAGATCATCAGAAGTGAGGGTGGAGGTAATGATTCTAGGAATGAAGGTCGAATAGATTTCATCTCTAAGCTCGGGATCAGCCTCGATTTTGTGTTTTGAAGGATTCAGTTTAGAAGAATTTTTGGAAGAGAAGGACCAATAATATTCAGAATCATGAAAAGACATTTTGGATCAAAAAAATCAAGAAGAATCGACCATAAATCAGAAAAAAAATTGGGAGAAAATCTTAGAAACTAAAGGAAGAATAGTTAGACCTAAAACAAACTCTTAAAAGCAGAAAAAAGATGCCAAAATAAAAAGAAAAAGTTAGAAAACTAATCTAAAGAGGCAGAGGGCTCGATGTGATGGTCGGAGTTGTAGATGATGGTCGGAAAGAAGATGGTTGAGATCGAAGAATTGAAGGAAAGTGAAGGCAGTCAAAGTCGGAGAAGGTGACAGTAGATGAAGAGATGGAGAAGAAAGAGCTCAGAATGGAAAAGAGAGAGAAAGCAATGGTTTAAATAGCCGATAGTGCTCTGAACTACCATAATTATGGATCGATGTTATCTAATCCCGGCCTACCACATGTGCTCCTTATTGTTATGGTTGCAGATGTCAGACAAAATCATTATTGCACCATACGATAGAGCTCCACACCAAAAAAAAAAAAATTGAAGTCTGAAACTATCTCGGGTCATTTCGTAGTAATAAAGCTTCTGTGCCAACTTGAATTTTCAAAGAGATGTCATATCCCAAAGGCGGAAAAGTAGAATTGGATTTCGGCGATCATAAATAATGGTACTCCCTTCATCCAAACTTTGAACTTGAGAGTAGAGGGACAAGAGTTGGGGGGGTAAATAGCTCCTGCCAAAGTTCGATAAGGTCTAACCCTGTTGACCTCCTAAAAATGCCATCTAAGTTCAAGATGCAATCCAATCTGAGGTTTACTCAAGTCAGCCCTTTGGTCCAGTCGAGTGCCAAAGGATCGGCCCCTAATTTCAACTAATTTTGAACTTCAATCAAGGGTAGCTCATCCAGAAATGACTATAACTTTCCATCGATATCCAAACTTGTATGATAGCCAAGCATCTTTACCTCGACTTTCAACTCAGGCCTAATAATAGTGTCATTACATTAGCAGATTTTACTAAAATCCGATCTCCAACTTCAGCTAGGTGAGTTTTAGCAAGGAGATTCAATATTTGTCTAGCTCTGACCTTAAATTTAGGATAGGCAACAACTGCTCCATGACATTGAATTTCAATAATGCTCGACCTTGACTATTGGCTGACCTTGAGTACTGGCCAAACTTTATCAAAATGACCAAGGCAACTTCGTCGCAGTTTTAATTAAGGAACCTAGCATTCTTTTGGTTTTCAACTTTGGCTGACCTTGATATCTCAATTATGAATCCAATTCATGTAGCTAACCCTCCAGTTATTTCCTTCTTATCTCAACTTCTAAGATACAACCTCAAACCAAAATACCAACCTCCATCACTAGCCGACCTTGAAGATAGTCGAGCTTTTAGGAGTAGTTGGAATAGTTTTATAACAGTTCAAATCAAAATTCTAATCTACAAGTTCATTACTCCTAATCTAAAAGCTAATCTTCAAGTTCAGTTCATCCGATCCTAAGCTCCAATGGCATAGCCTTAGATTAAGTAACTTATGATCAAGCTCAAGAGTATCCGACCTTCATTTAGACCTCAACAGACAATTGCTGACAACTATCAAGTGGCTATAATTGTTAGCCCACTCTTCGTAACAAACTTTGAACAACCCAAACAGCCTACTGACATTCGATTATAGCAGTCACCATCAATCTATATAGGCTCTATTTATAAATAAGATCCTCCTAATACGCTTTTTTCTTTAAGCATTGTCCTCATTGAAAAACTCCTATGTACTCCATTCTTGTTGGCCAGATTTTGACTTAATCATTCGAGGGTTCGTACTAGAGCCATCCACCTCCGATCAAGATTTTGTTTTGTCGGTCTCATCGGTGAGATCCCATCTATCAACTCTAGCTATCTCTAGCGTTAATCCATTTTCTACACCAACAATTTTATATTTTGAAACTAATAAATATCACTTTTGTTCTCAAATATAGTAGGAATAATTATAGTAAGAGAAAAATGTACTCCACTCCCTCTTATGCTTCCAACTCAATTATATAAAAAATAGTAAATGCATGTCCTAGCATCACCTGCTTTTAAAACAATAGAAAAATACTAATCGCTGAGATGCTAGTTGTAGTTTTAGATTTTGAAACTAATGAATATCACTTTGTTCTCAAATATAATAGAAATAATTATAGTAAAAAGAAAAGGTACTCCACTCCCTCCTATGCTTCCAACTCAATTATATAAAAAATAGTAAATGCACATCCTAGCATCACCTGCTTTAAAAGAATAGAAAAATACTAATCACTTCGTTCTACATCTAATGCTTAAGATATTCTCTCTCTCTCTCTCTCTCTCTCTCTCTCTCTCTCTCTCTCTCTCTCTCTTCAATAGCTTACACTTGAGTTACTTCACATTGCAGGTGCATGCATACACATGCACACACATATGAATTCTATTGAAGTCTAGTAGAGGCAGTCATCAAATGAACAATACTGCAATAAAAAAAGAAATACAACCAGAGAAATGGGGATCTCATATTCCATTCACCATAAGATTTATAACATATTTCTTCTTTGTTCCAAAAGGCCAAGTTAGTTGTCACAAAGCTTTTGAATGTTATATTTTACCAAGGCAACCCCTCCGGTGCATAAAAAAAAAAAAAGGGGACAAAGAACTGCTAAGGAAAGACTTCAATTTCTTGAAAAATGTTAAGAAAAGATTATGGTTCTTTGAAACCTACGTAAACAAAAAAGAAGCTTTGTTAGAGATATTTGGTTCAGGCAAATGGAGGCTAAAAAAAGACACATTCTTTTCTTTGACTAGTTCAACACTCATTACTTCAAAAAACTAGAAGATATTAGACTTAAGCTTCAAATTCCATGGACTCCAAACCAAGTGAAGTCCACATAGCACCTTCCTCATCTATAAATAGAGGGGAGAGGCTTCAGCTGAAGGAAGAGGTGGAGTGAGCAGCGGTCGAGTGCCTAAGCAATTAAGTGTGGGAAGGCTCCACCTAGAGAGTTTGAGAGTCTCTTCTCTTCTCTCTTTCACTACTTCCCAAAGTTAAGGCAGAGCTTCTCTTTCTTTCTTCCTCTTTTCTTCCCTTCTTTTCTTTCCTTCCCTTATCTTATCTTCTCTTCTTCCATCTACCACTAATTCATCCACTACATAGATGCCATCTACCACTCCTAGTTAAGCCTCCACTTCATCCTAATCCTCTAACCTTCCACTTCACCTATAAAAGTCTCATCAGAGAGACACCTTCAAGCTCTCTGAGACATCTTTCTCCTCCTCGACCCATCCTTCTCCTCTTCCAGAGAATCCTTCACCACTTCATTTCTTCCTCTTTCCCTATTCATCTTTCACTATTCCACTTTCTTTTTCCTCTGAGAGAAAACTCTACTAAAGCTCTCTTGTAAATATGTAAGTAAGTGTGCTTAGAGTGTGTTTAGTATGTATTAGCTTGTATCCAGTATGCTTGGTGTGTCTGGTATATAAATAAGTATGATTAAGCTTGTATGGTATGCTTTTAAGCTTTCCTCAACATTAATATAAGTACTTCTATGTAAATAAAGCATGTTTCCTTTCATAATTAATGTTTAATTACTGTTCATAGTTACTATTCATCGTTATTATTCATAGTTACTATTCAGCTTTGTAGCTCGATACTACAGTAGAAATCACTGCGTAGTACTGGAATAGATACAATAGTACTACTATAGAAATCATTATATAGTACTATAAATGGGAGTACTATAGTATGAGAAAAATCATCCAAGTACTACACGGGATTATTTTGTAAACAACACTCAATCCTAAGGGCCCGTTCTTTTGCAGATAAATATCATGAAAAAGTTGGTCTACTTTCTCATTGACCAACTTACCCATGTTTTCACATTTTTCATAATGGAAAAGTCACTTTTCCTTGGATAGCATTTACCCATGAAATGGAGAAAAATCTTACCCACCTAGGAGGTGGCTAAATCATTTTTCTATCAACCAAAAAAATAACTTTTTTAATTCATTCCTTATAATATAATATAATATAATATAATATAATATAGTAAAATATAATATAATATAACATAATATAATATAATATATCATGATAATAATATAATATAATATATCATAATAATATAATATAATATAATATATAATAATATTTATATTAGATATTATAATATATTATTATAATATAATATATTATAATATGATATAGAATATTATATTATAATATTATAATAAATTATTATAATATAATATATTATATTCTAATAACATATTAGGATAATATAATACTATAATAATAATATATTATATATATAATATATTATATTATATTAATATAATATATTAACATAATATAATATAATATCATAATATTATATTACATTATATTATATTATTAGATATTATAATATAATATATTATAACATGATATAGAATATATATTATCATATTATAATAATATAATAAATTAACATAATATACTATATTATATTATTATAATATATTATGATAATATAATACTATAATAATATAATAATATTTATATAATACTATAATAATATAATATATTAATATAAGATATTAACATAATATAATATAATATAATAATATTATAATATAACATACTATAACATGATATAGAATATTATATTATAATATTATAATAAATTATTATAATATACTATATAATATTATTATAATATATTATGGTAACATAATACTATAATAATAATATAATAACATATTTTTATATATAATAATATATATTATGTTATATTAATATGAGATATTAACATAATATAATATAATATAATATAATATTTATATAGTAAAAGATATTATGAAAAATATGGGTAGATCTTAATAACTTATCTAGAAAACTAGTAATATAAAAGAACATGGGTAACAGATTTCTGAGTCATTTTTTCATGCATAAAAGAACATGGGTAAATTATTTTTCTATCTAAATATTACTTAAAAAATACTTATCCAGAAAAATATAGATTTCTGAGTAAATCTTTTATCCTTAAAAGAATATGCCCTAAAGGATAAACCAACTTTAGGGCTGGTAAAGGCTGCATTGTAAACAATCATGCAGTTAAGATAAATAATTCAAATACTTTCTTCTGGTACCCTTAGTATCTTGATTGCATTGTAACCAACCGTGCAATCACCAGCACTGAATAAAACTATTTATTAGCTAACTACTAATTAGTATGTTAGTAGTAACTATTGATTAGTATGTTAGTAGTTTGTTTATTTAATTGCTTATATTAACTGTTAAGTTTATAACCGTTGCTTAAATGTTGCTCTATATTAATTGGTTTATAGTTAATTATTGCTTTACTTTAGTTTGTTTGTCTTCATTAGTTTTTGGTTTGCTTTAAATCAGAAAAAATAAAAAATATTCAGTTGTTAGTCTATTAGTATGTTTATTTTAAGTCTAAAAAAATATAAAAAAGATCTCCTTATTTAATTAAGTTGTCTGTCTAAGTTATTAGTGTCTGTTTGCATGCTTGGTTGAGTGCTTTCTCTTTTTTCTTTGCATGCTTGCTTACAAGTCTATCTAGTCTATCTATCTTTAGTGTATGTTCGTCCATCTTTATTGCCTACGGGTCATTTTAGGTAGTCATAGTTATTATCTGTTTGCTTTACCTCAGGTTGTTATCTTCTCCACTTATACTTTCACTCCTAGATTTCAAGCTATATTGTATCCATACACGAGCAGTATCGTATATTTTAGAGCTCATCCATTTAATTACTATTCATAATTACTATTCATAGTTACTATTCATTATTACTATTCATAGTTACTATTTATAGTTACTATTTATAGTTACTATTTAGCACTGTGGCTTGGTACTATAGTAGAAACCACTATGCGGTACTAGAGCAGATATAATAGTACTGCTTGGCCTATAAAAAAAAATTTAAAAATAATAAATAACAACCTATAGTACTCTTGAAGTGATGCAAAATGATTTACAGAAAGATTCCTGACTAGCATAGCTATAGAAAGATTCTCTGACAAAAGTAACTATAGAAAAAATAGCTACAGAAAGATCCAAACTTCAATCAGTTTCTAATCTGCAAACACCAAACCAAGTGAAGTTCGCATAGCCCCTTCTTCATTTATAAATAGAGGAGAAGGACTTCAGCTGGAGGAGGTGGAGTGAGCAATGGTCGAGTGCTTAGGCAACCAAGTGTAGGAAGGCTCCACCTAGAAAGTTTGAGAGTCTCTAGTTCAATTGCCTGGCATAAGCTGATATGGTGGATCTCCATATCGCTCTGGATTTGAAGGCACTTGACCGCTGCTCACTCCACCTCCCCCTTAAGCTGAAGCCCCTCTCCTCTATTTGTAGATGAGGAAGGGGCGATGCAGACTTCACTTGGTTTGGAGTCCATGAATTTGAAGCCTATTGAAGTTTGGATCTTTTTGAGTGCTTCCTATAGCTATCTTTTCTTGTACTTGTATGATTAGGAGCCTTCCTATAGATCATTATGTGTCACTTCAGGAGTACCGTAGGAAATCTTTCTATAGATCATTGTGCATCACTTCAGGATTATTGTAGGTCGTTACTTATCATTTTTTCTATTGTAGGCTGATTGTTAGCTTAATAAGTCCTTTATAAAGAGCTCTGATCATTGGTTTGGTTTAGTTGACATTAATATTTAGAATAAAGAGCTTTGGCTAACATCAATCTATATTGAGGTAGAGATGGAGATCTCGAAATATCTCTTTAACTTTGTTAGGCTGAATAATTTTTTCAATAATAATTTCTTGAAGTTCTAGGGTTAGAACTTCTTGAGCCTTTTTCCAGAATTTAGACCTCTTTTCTTTAATTGTTATTTTTTCATTTAGGGTAATCTAAACTTCTATAAAGGGAGAAGTTTGAAGGATTTTTTGGTTTAGTATCTTATCTTTGCCATGATTCATATTGGATAGCCTGTCTCTCCTGGATATGAATATTCTTTTGAGTTGATTTTCTTATTGATCCAAAGATTGATTTTGATGATGACAAAGAGTTTTGAGTATAAGTTATAAAGTCTAACTATGTTTATGAGAATGTGTAGTTTCGAAACTTGAAACTTGACATCTTAATGAAGATAAAATCAAGTCAAAAAGGTAAGTCTAGCCTATAAATTATTTAGAGAAGAAAGGATTACAAACTATCTTTGGCATGCATGGCATGCAAATTGGGCCGACCCAGTCTGGAACTGAGCCGACCTAGTCTTAGTGGAAATAGAAGATAGAAGGCACAAAAAGTGAAATTTTCAAGACTTAGAGAACTGAGCCGATCAACTATAAACTAAGCCGACCCAGTGCCTATAATGGATAGTTTTTCAGAGCTATAGCTTTTTAATCCCATAAGCTTCCCAATGGCTGTTTTCTCTTCTATAATGGCTAGATTATCTCTAGAAGCCTATGTTAGTGACTTGTAATGGTAATCTTTGAAGTATATAAGAAAATACTTGGAGCATTAAGAGATAGCTTTTGGAGAGTTTATTGGGAATCCATTAAGAAAGTAAGAAGAGTGAGCTGAAAAGAGTAAGGAGTGATTTTTAGACATTCTTTATTCTTCCAACATTCTCAAATCTGAGAGAAGTTAGGCCATCATTATTGAAGATCATCTCCTACTTCCTCAAGCATTCAAAGAAAAGAAATCAACCCTACAAGCAAAGCAATCTAGATTTTCTTCACTTGGGTTTTATAGAGTTTATTTTAAATTATATTTTTTATATTTTATTTCAAGTTTCTTGGGATGAGAAACTTGGGTTGGTCCAAGCCTCGAGTTGGACATTGTATTAGTTTGATTGGTGAGCCAAGGATAAAATCAATAGGGGTTGATTGTTAGCCCAGAGAAAAATAATCACTTGCGAGATTTTGGTTAGTGATCCAGGAAAAATCAACTAGATTGATTGTGAGCCCAAAAAATAATTGTGTATGATTTTAATTGGTGAGCCAAGAAAAATTAATTGAGTTTGATTGTGAGTCCAAAAAATAATCAGACTATAATTCTTGTTGAGAATTATAGTTGAATTTTCAAGGGGTATACTTAGAGAGTGGATGTAAGTGCTGAGTTTGGCACCAAATCACTATAAAATTTGTATATTTGTGATTATGTATTCTTTACTTTATTGCTTTCATTCACTGCATATTACAAAGCTTGTTTCATTATCTATTGTGTGCACATCATTTAGTTTAAATCATTCAAATCTGTACATTAGTCAAAAAGTTTTTGAAATACCCAATTCACCCCCTCCTCTTGGATAGCTATTCTTGGGCAACAAGTGGTATCAGAGCAGGTGCTCTGTTATTAGTTGTTGACCTAACCATCAAGAGCTAATGATTTAGACAATCCGAATGGATTCTTTGTTTACTGAAGGCCATTCCATAGATAGACCCCCATTTTTTAATGGCTCAAATTTTACTTATTAGAAAGCTAGGATGAAAATATTCATACAAGCACATGACTATAATTTATGAAAAATTATTGTTGATGGCTTATACACTCACAATGCATTGATCAACCATGATAAAGAGATGGCCCAACTAAATGCCAAGGTCATGAACATACTTTATTGCTCCTTAGATATTAATGAGTTTAATGCAATTTCTTCATGTGTCTCAGCGAATCAAATATGGAAGAAATTAAAAATGACTTATAGGAAAGCAAATCAAAAAAAAAAACCAAGCTCCCAAGAGGATAAGCAAGCTCACCCCAACATATGCCTCATGGCTCATGAGGATGAAAAGAAGAAAAAGAAGAAGAAACAAAAGAAAAAGAAAGCATTGATTAAGGAGGAGCAAAGTAAAAAAAAAAGAAATGAGAAAGAGAAAGAAAGAATTACAAATCCTTACCTCATGGCCAATGATGATGAGGTAAACCTTGAAAATTCTTCCAATTTTACTTTTGATGAGTTGTTTCAAGTCTTCAATGATCTAATGAATGAATACAAAAAGATGGGACTAAAAAATAAAGAATTAAAGAAATTAAATCTTCTTTTAGTTAATAAAAAAAATAATCTTTTAATTACTTCTTTAATCTGAAAGAAAATAATGCTTTGGCTAAGGAAAAAGAATCACTTCTTAAATCTGAAAAATCTTTAGTTGAATAAAAGAATAAACTCTTAATTGAAAAGGAGATTTTTATGAAAGAAAAAAATTCATTTGCTAAAGAAAAAAAAGTTTTTTAAACTCTGAAAACTCTCTTTTGGAAGAATTTGGATTCCAAAAGAAACATGTAATTATAGGAATTACAATTCTAAAAGAAACATGTGCTCTAACCTCATATCTCAAGTAACTGTATCTCAAGTAACTGTATCTTAAGAAACATGTGCTCTAACCTCATATCTTAAGTAACATGTAATTGTATCTCATGCCTTCAAATCTAATTATATCTCAAGTAACATCTGAAAATTCATTTGATTATATCAAGAAAATATAAGATCTAATCTAAAATAGATCTGAAACCAAAAACCCCACATATCGGTTGAAAGTAAACCTAGTTCTTAGTTCACAGGATCGATCTGATCAGATCTGATCTGTAGTGAAATTTTTAAAAACTTTTTTTTAGATTTGATCAAATTTAAGAGTTCTCAAATCTGATTAGATTAATCTAAAAATAAAAATAAAAATTAAAATTAAATAGTAATAATAATTATCACCTAATCGGATAAATGGTTTATCCTGCAGCGATGATCTGAAGCAACAAGGTTCCAATGCTAGCCATGCATGCGTCTGACCTCTACCGATGTCTACTCGAGTCAGATCTAGAAGCCTTCTCCTTCTAGATCTAATCTTAGCAGATCAAATCTAGAATCAATCTGGTTTACTTTCGATCCAATCTTCGGCAGCAGCATGATCGTCTATAGGGCGATGAGGCTCTACCAAAATCTTCTTTGGCTATTTCCTCATTGTTGTTAGGGGGATCTGTTAATAATTTTATAGATGTAGATAATGAGATCCACTCAGAGCCTTTTCTAGTGTTAGTCCTTGAAGTATTGGTCCTTCATCAAAGAGATTCCATCTTTTAACATATATTCTTCTAGTTAAAAAAAATGGAAATCAATATGCTTTTAAGTCAAAGTGCCATTTAAGAATCCATGGATATCCAGTTTTTGCATAGAATTACATAACATTAAAATCTTCAAGATTAAGATGTCTTCTAATAACTTCAGACTTCATATTTTCAGAAAGCATCTCAAGATTTATCCCAAATTTCATCTACCAGTTACAATAAAACCAGATGGGTAGGTGTTCACAAAATTTGAATTTTATGAACCAAGAGTGCTTATAATCTGGGTTCTGAATGTAGATGAGGTTAGTCCAAGCATGTTGATAATCCTAATAAGTGATTTTCTCATCGCTATGATTTCTTATCTTCACAATCTTGGTAGAATTGGGGTTGAACTCTAAATCCCTTTTGCCAAGAGTTAAGACATTTATGATAAAGAGTTTTGAGAAGGCCACTTCTCCATTCTTCTGATAATTATGATGGACATGACTGCTTTTAGTTTGAGTAAGGATCTCTTCATAATGGACTCGAGTTCTTTTATCGACTTTAGTCCTTACTACATGGTGACTGAACAGATAAGAAATGAAGCTGTGGAAGCAAGTCCGCTACAAAAACCTCCGCATAATCAAACACCAAGACACCAATCCCTTCCCCTCAGCACAAAAAAGAACAAGGCTTTGATACTAGGAAGGGGTAGTGCGGATGTTCAATCAAAACCTTGAGAAAATTGCTGAAAATCAAATAATGTTAAATCCTGACAAGGTTTATAATTTGGAAGAGACAATGTAGATAGTATCATTCCTTTGGAGACAATTGAGGAGTTGGTGGGATTACCATCTCACTAACTATCATAAGAATGAGATACTTGATGCTATCAAAAGAAAATCTAGTAAAAGACATTACCTAGATTATTCTTTAGATTTTATAATTCTAAATATCATAAATCTTAGGATTGATCATAATATTTGTATAGTTAGGATATCTTTAGATCCAAATCAAGAGCTTATTTGCAGACTACCCCCTTTGTTCTCTAAAAGAATCAGACCAAATTTGAGGAATGAAGAAATTGGTAGCAGTAGACTTAGTTGTAAAATAGCTTAAAAAATTTGGATTGTTGGATCAGAACTTTTTGGTGATTATCTATGTCAGCAAAGAATATTTAGAAAAATAAAGCCAGATAAACTCTGGCATCAAGATAGACTTCTTTCAAATAAACTGTATCCTAAGTTTCACAAAAAATCTAAAAAGAAATATTTTGATAAAAGAACTAGAAAAATTCCTGAAAATAAAAGAAAAATAGCTATTTTGAAGAGATATTCGAGGACATACCCAAGAAAGGGTACTGAAGAAATTGAATATCTCATGGAAAAACCATGCCATCTTAGAATACAGGTTAGGTTGATATACAAGGTAGAAACCTTGAAAGATATCAATTTGGAAGAATCTTTGGGCAGCTTGAATTATTTAGATTATAAAACAAATATTTCTAAAGGACATTCTTTTGATGAATCTTTCAATCTCGATGATGCTTGTGATATCCCAATCCTAGTATCTTCTAATTCTCTAGAAAATCTATTTAGGGAACAAACCCTAATAGAAAATAGGATAACCTTACATCCCTGAATTTGCCCATCTATTTGAAGAAGATCGAACTTCTCTAGAAAGATAGATATCGATCGGATACCTCAAATCCAAAGTGATACGGAGATGAGTCTCTTCTCTTCTCTCTTTCACTACTTTCCAAAACGATCATAGTAGTTATCCAAATTCTTTTGTCATTCCAACATTTCTGAGTTTTTCTTTTTTGGGCTTCTTGGTAGACTTCAACATAGCAATTTCCTTGGTATTCTTTACAAAAGCCTAACTATTGTGAAATGGCAAAAAGGATTCTAACCTTAGAACCTCATAACATCCCTCTTTATAAGGTAATCCAACCTTATAAAGATATTACATTATCTGAGAAACTAACTTTATTATTATCTTTTAATAGGGATGTTGCCCAAGGATGGCTACCCAAGAGAAGGGATGAATTGGGTATTTCAAAGATTTTTTGACTAATGTGCAGATTTAAATGAATTAAACTAAGTGATGTGCATACAATAGGTAATGAAACAAGCTTTGTAATATGCAGTGAATGAAAGCAATAAAGTAAAGAATACACAATCACAAACACACAAATTTTATAATAGTTCAGTGCCAAACTCAGCACCTATGTCCACTGCCCAAGTATACTCCTTAGGAATTCAATTATAATTCTCAACAAGAATTATAGTTCAATTATTTTTTGGGCTCACAATTAAACTCAGTTGATTTTTTTTGGCTCACCAACCAAAATCGTATATGATTATTTTCTGGTCTCACAATCAATCCAGTTGGTTTTCCCCGGATCACCAACCAAAACCTCACAAGTGTTTATTTTTCTCCGGACTATCAATTAACCTTGATTGGTTTTATCTTTCACTCACCAATCAAACCAATACAACATTCAACTCGAGGCTTAGACTAACCCAAGTTTCTCACTCGAAAAAACTTAAAATAAAATATAAAAAATATAATTTAAAATAAACTCTATAAAATCCAAGAGAAGAAAATCTAGATTGCTTTACTTGTAGGGTTGATTTCTTCTCTTTGAATGCTTGAGAAAGTAGGAGATGATCTTCAATAATGATGACCTAACATCTCTCAGATTTGAGGATGTTGGAAGGACAAAGAATGTCTGAAAATCACTCCTTTCTTACTCTTTTTAGCTCACTTTTCTTGCTTTCTTAATGGATGCTCAATAAAATCTCCAAAAGCTATCTCTTAATGCTCCAAGTATTTTCTTATATACTGCAGAGGTTTTCTACTATTATAAGTCACTAACATAGGCTTTTAGAGGTAATCTAGCCATTGAAGAAGAGAAAATAGCCATTGGAAAGCTTGTGGGATAAAAAAACTATAATTCTAAAAACTAGCAGTTACAGGCACTAGGTTGGCTCAGTTTCAAACTAGGTCGGCTCAGTTTATAGCTGGGTCAGCTCAGTCCCTTGGATCTTGAAATTTTTACTTTCTATGCTTTATGTCTTCTATTTTCACTGAGACTAGGTCGGCTCAGTTCTTAACTGGGTCGGTCCAGTTTGTGTGTGCCATACATGCCAAAGATAGTTTGTGACCCCTTCTTTTCCAAATAATTTATAGGCTAGACTTGCCTTTTTGACTTGATTTTATCTTCATTAAGATGTCGAGTTTGAAGTTTCGAAACTACACATTCTCATAGACATAGTTAGACTTTATAACTTATACTCAAAACTCTTTGTCATCATCAAAATCAATCTTTGGATCAACAATTTTTCTCTTTTTGATGATTTCAAAACTTTTGAGTATATGCAAATAATATATAGTAAATTTTTAAAAGATTATATATTTAAAAAGCATAAAACAACTAAACAATAAGAACAAACTTTGTTCTAATTAAGCTCAAGCATATACTCAACAATAATTCTCTTCTTTTTTGACAACATCAAAAAGAACAACTCAAAAGGAGGTGATTAATAAAATCAATAGAGTAAATTCTTCTTTAATAGTCCAAAATAATTAAACTCTCCCTTAATATTATAGTCAATTGAGTTCAATTTTTATTCAAAATTTGCTCCCCCTTACTATATGCCATATTTCTTAATTCTATTTCTTGCTTACTCTTGATCAATTTTGTATCTCATAACCAAATTAAAATCATATTATGAAAAAAAAAATATCACAAGATTTTGAGTAATTTAATATGTTAAATTTACTTTCTTTATTTACCAAATTCTCTCCTTCTTTTTGTCATTATAAGTATTTGCTATAATTCAAGGTACCAATCGAGTTTGAAAGTATTTCTTTAAGAAGTTCAACTTATCAAACAAATATGTTAATGTTTCAAATTATTCTTAAATTTTAATAATAAAAATTCATAAATTAATTTTATTCCATATATCTTGAATTATAATCAATTATAATAACATCATCAAAATCAACAAGATAAACATTGAGTCATTTGACATCCAATTGGTGGTATGATAATCAATCAAATCAACTAAGATCAAAGTATAAGATTATTGCAAGCTTTAAGAGATAATCAAAAATTATCAATTTACTAAATTTTTGATAATATATGAAAACTATTCAAATTGAGGAATCATAATGTACATACATGTTAATGGATCATCAAAATAAATTTAACAATAATTGGTGGAGTGATGTCAAAATAAGTTTAGCTTTTACCAAGTATCATCACCTATCCACTTTCATTTTTGAGCATCCATAGAACCTATAAAATCATTTGCTAATCTTTGGTACCCAAGTCATCTTGGGTCCATTAAGGTTAGAGCACATGGTTTCTTTTGGAATCCAAATTTGTTTAATTAAAGTAGGAATTACAATCCAAATTTGAAGAGTTGCAGCACCAACACAAGGACATTAGGACTACACACCAAATGTTGGCTCACCTATAAGAGTTGTATGGTGAACAGAGCTACACAGCACATTATCAAGTCTCAAAGAGACCTTTTAAGATGCAAATGCATGATGGACAGTCGGTCCAAGATTATTGCTTGACAATGATCAAGGACCTAGAAGAGCTTGAGAAGCTTAATGTCCTAATGGATAAGGACATATAGATTGATGTGATCCTGCAGTCCTTGATTGATTTGTATGGATAGATCATTATGAACTTTCATATGAATAAGCTCTAGTGCACCTTAGCTGAGTTGATGAACATGTAGATCACTATTAAGCAGACTTTGAAGAGTTCAAAGGGCTCAGTTTTGATTGTGGAGTGGACTTCTACCAAGAAAAATCTTTTGAAAAGAAGAAAAGTCTATGAAAAAGCAGAAAATAGAGGAGAAGAAGAAAGGTGAGTCGAAAAGAAGGTCCTAGAGAGGAAAAGTATTTTCACTACAACTTCGATGGTCGTTGGAAGTGGAGCTGCCCTATGTACCTGGCCAGCCTGAAGAACAAGAAGAAAAGAGGACCTTCTAGAGGTATGCTCATCATTGAGACTAACCTAATAATTTCTTCTACATCTAATTTTGTGCTTGGCTCTAGTTCTAGTGCTCATTTATGCAATTCTACATAGGATCTTGAGGATAGCAAGAGGCTGAGGGAAGGTGAGATGATCCTGCATGTCAAAAATGGGACAAGAGTTGCTACTGTGGCTGTTAGATCGTACCCTCTTCGATTACCATCGAAAAGTATCTTAGTTCTTAGGAACTATTATTATGTACCCGCTGCGAGCAGAAATTTAATTTCTATTTCATGCTTGGTACATAAGAACTATGTAATTAGTTTCTTTAAGGACCACCATACTATTCTTTTTGAAAAAAATAAAGTTACAAGTGGTTTCTTAATTAATGATCTCTATCGGTTTCATGTAGATATTTTTATTTATAATGTCGAGAAAAACATAAATACCATAGGATTAAAATGATCTAGAGATAGTATTAATGAAAGGTATCTGTTGCACCATAGGCTAGGTCATATAGCTGAAGATAGGATTAATAAATTGGAAAAATTTGGATGAATGGGAATGTGACTTTCAAGTCATATCCAATTTATGAATCATGCCTTCAAGGCAAAATGACCAAGCTTCCCTTTATAGGACATGGGGAAAGGGCCATGGCCTACTTGCCCTAGTACATATAGATGTGTACAGCCCATTCGATGTGCCGATCAAAGGCAACCTTTTCTACTTTATTATCTTTATCAATGATCTATCTCAGTATGGGTATGTGTACCTGATGCAACACAAGTCTGAAGTCTTTGAAAAGCTTAAAAAATTCAGACATGAAGTAGAAAAGCAAACTAGAAAGCCCGTTAAGATTCTTTGATTAGATCAAGGAAGCGAATACTTTAGTCGAAATTTTTGGACTATCTCAAGGACAATAGCATAGTTTTACAATGGACTCTGCCTGAAATGTCTCAACTCAACAAAATTTTAGAATGGAGAAACCAGATTCTATTAGATATGGTCCGATCCATGATGAGCTTTACGGACCTTTCTATGTTTCTTTGGGAACATAGTTTAATGATAGCTATTTATTTACTGAATAGGATTCCATCTAAAATCGTTCCTACCACACTATATGAGATGTGGCCAAGTAAGAAGCCAAGTCTAAGTTATATTAGAATTTAGGATTGTTCGGCCCATGTCGAGAGACAGCAGGCAGATAAGTTAGAGTCTAGGTCACTTAGAGCTTGATTCATCAGATATCCTAAAGAGATACTAGGATATTATTTCTATCTTTTGAAAGACCACAATATGATTATGAGTTGACATGCCATTTTTCTTAGAAAATAATTTATTCAATTTGGTGGCATCGGAAGATAGATCAGGCTCAAGGAGAAAGTCTCCAAATAGCAATAAGCTAAGAAACCTGAGAAACCCAATCAGTCTGAGCCGATCTACACAGTACCTCCTCCACCTCATAGATCAAGTAGGATTTTTCCATCCCTTAAGAGGTACTTAGGTACTATTTCAGAGGTCGTAAAGAAAATATTGAAGGAAAAATAATATTTTTCACCACAAGATCGTGCAGATCTGATCAGACCTGAGAAAATATTTTTAAAAAATTTCTAAATGATCTGATCAGATCTAAGAATTTTCAGATTTAATCATGGTGATCTAATATTAAAAATTAAAAATTAAAATTTAATTAAATTTAATTTAAAGTACCTGATTGGGTAATCTAATTATCCTATAATGATCTTATTGATTTTTGAGGTTCTAGAAAGAGCCATGCACGTGCTTGGCCTCTACCAGTATCCACTCAGGTAGGATCTGAATGTCTTCTCCTCATAAATCTTTTTTCCAAAAATTAGATCTAGATCTAATCCAAAGAATCTTCAAAACTATTTCTGAAGGCAGTCCGTCCGTCACATGAATACCATTGTGTAGATCCTGAATATTATGCCAAAAAACTTGGACCTTCTACTCAGATTTGTGCCTAACTTTTTAGGCTTATGGAAGAGAAGAAGAGAGAGGATAGAGGGGGTGTGAGATATTAGGGATGGAAGACTTTGGCCATGAAAATTTTTTCTTGCATTTTATGCACTTTGACGTGAGAAAGGCTTTTATGTCCAACGCCTACTTAGAGTCCCTTTTGACCAAAATAACTCATTTATTTTTTTATTAGGGCTCTAGGACTTATTCTATATGAAAAACCACTAGATCTCATCAATTTTTTTCATCAAAATTGATTTAGAAAGGTATCGGCATGAGTAGATAAGGAAGAGTCCACTGCGCCTAGGACTCTTCCCTCAAGAGTTTGATTTAAATCAAACTCTATTATAACTTAGTCTAGACACCTCTAAGAATTATGAAATTTGGTACACCCAATGAATAACTCATGCTCTATCACATATCCAAAAATAAAATCAAAATAATTTTTAAAGAATTTTTTAAAAGCATCTAACCAGGTGACCCTTAATTCTCTCAAATAGGTCAACTTTTGATCCTAGTCCAATTTGACTATGAATGGATTTAATTTCTATAATTAATCTGACCTGGACTTATTCTAGTTAGATAAAATAAATCTATTCAAAATACAAGAATGAGTTAAATCAAATTTGACTCAGTTATGATGAATCAGAAAGATTTCAGAAGGAGAAAGTCAGGCTCAATCATGTGCTAGCACGATTACCTTGAACCTAATTGGATCTAATCCAAATCAATCAAATTGGCTTAGCTCAATTGATGACATCTAGACCCAAATCTTTATTTGTGTGATCCAGTTAGGTTTAATTCTATATGGTAATGAGACATGTCACGATCTCTATCATCGACATCATCAAAATATCTTTTGATAGACCAAAACTTTTTTGATTCATACAATTAGAATGATTGATCATTAAAATCATCCTAATTACTCCCAAAATTCATCAATGACATCTAGCAGTATATGATGGCAACCCATCAAAATTGAAAGTGAACCTCTCGGTATAGTTATCTATGTGATTCGGTTCTTCTATCTTGAGCCCCAATAGGATTAGGGTTAAGGTGAACTCATCAAATCCAATGTCCGTCATATGAATTAATCATTCGATTTGAGTCCAATATGAAATCCTAATAGAAACTCTTTCTATCATCTTCACTTTACCATGGCCATGAGCTTATAAATTTAATCTCATGATTATCATAGGGCTACTCCTCATCTACCGAGGTAGATAGATCCCCTATTGGTGCAATCCAATTTTCTATAATAAATATGCTATAGCCAACATACACCTCAGAGTTCTAAATGGCTAGGAACTGAATTATGGTGTAGTCAAACTATAACACCCTCAAGGTGAACTATCGATGCACCTCAAATCAAAGAACTAGATACACCACTACAACATTCAGTCAATCATCGATGAGAAGGTAGACTTTCTTATGACTACTCAAGGTGGTTATGCTCAGTGTCCTCATTCTCTAATGAGTATCTGTACTTTTGCTCCGGTATCTCTACACCATAGACTCAAGATATGTCTATCCTAAGAAAGTGATCGTACACCAATCTTTTGGATCGATCACCATTCTTGTGATGATCCTACGGTCATGAGCAGTTTATGAGTTAATTATGAAAATTCGTGTCTTAAATTTTTAACTCTTGAAAATATGAATTATCATTACCATTAACTCAAAAGATGTATCACAGACACTTTTGAATTCACATTATGATAGAAAATAAATCATTTATTAAATTATAATCAAAATTATAAAATTGCTCTTAGAATTGTATTATAAGTGACAGCCAATTGGCTTCTAGGGCACACATCTAACAAACTTCCACTTGATCTAAAGCTAATTTACTACAAATCTAAGTCCCATCTTCTCAAGGTGTGCTTCGATCTTCTGCTGGCTCAATGGCTTTATCAGTAGGTCAGCAATATTATCTGTAGTGTTGACTCTCTTTACCTCGATGTATCCCTTCTTGAGATAATTATGGATGAGATGGTATCACCGCTCGATGTGCTTAAATTTTTGGTGAGACCTCGGCTCCTTAGCTAAGGCTATGGTGCCATTATTATCACAGTATAGAGGGATAGCATCTGATGGCATCACTCCAAGCTCTACGGTGAACTTCTTGTATCAGAATGCCTTCTTTGCAACTTTTGATGCAACGATTTACTCTACTTTCATGGTAAAATCTGCTATCACAGTCTGCTTGAAACTCTTCCAATTGATAGCACCATCATTGCATATAAATAGACTTCTAGATATCGACTTTCGATCATATATATTGGACATAAAATCTAAGTCTGTATAACTCTGGACCTGGAGTCCTCCATTACCAAAGACTAAAAATATATCCTTAGTCCTTCTTAAGTACGTAAGGATACATTTCACAGAACTTCAGTGGTCTTCACCTGGATTCAACTGATACATGCTCGTGACACTTACAGCATGGGCAATATCAACTCATATACATAGCATGGCATATATGAGGCTTCCTATTGCTGAAGCATAAGAGATCTTGCTCATGTGTTCAATCTCCTCAGGTGTGTTGGGATCCATCTTCTTGGAGAGATGAATGCCATGTCTGAAGGGCACCAATCTCCTCTTGGAGTTTCCATGTTAAACCTCTTTAGCACCTTCTCTGTACATCTTCTATGAGAGACCCAGCATCCTATTTGGTCTATCTTACAGATATTAATTCCTATAATAAAGGATGCCTCTCCTAGGTCTTTCATGGAGAATTCTATAGACAACTATATTTTGATTGTAGTCAATATGGGAATATCATTTCCAATTAGGAGGATGTCATCTACGTACAGTACGAGAAAGACAACATCGCTCCCACTGATCTTTTTGAAAACATAGGGCTTTTCCTCATTCTTGATGAATACAAATGACTTGATCACATCATTGAAATGAGCATTCCAGCTTCGAGATGCTTGCTTAAGTTCACATATGGACCTTTGTAGCTTGCAGACCTTGTGATCAGTATCACTGGATGTGAAACCTAGCAGTTGTTCCATATAGATATCTTCCTCAAGATATCCATTTAAGAATTCCATTTTTACATCCATCTGTCATATTTCATAATCGAAATAGACTGCAATAGCAAGCAATGTATGGATGGATTTGAGCATGGCTATTGACAAAAAAGTATCCTGATAGTCAATGCCTTCGTGCTAACTATATTTTTACGAGACTTTTGTATTAATATTTCAATTATATGTATATTCTTGAACATCCATTTACATCCAATAGGTACTATACCTTTAGGTGGATCTACCAAGGTCCAGACTTGGTTCGAGCGCATTGAGTCAATCTCTGACTTCATTTCCTCTAATCATTTCTCAAAGTCGATATCTGATATCGTCTCATCATAGGTTTTGGGATCATCACCATGAACCCCTTTTCCTATAAAGAATATTTTCTCTACGTCCTCTGAAATAGTACTTTACCTTTCAGGAGGACAAAAAATCCTTTCTGATCTACAAGATGGATGAGGTAGTGATTGGACTAGCTCAATCTGATTGGGTTTCATAAGTTTCTTGGCTTGTGGCTCTTGGGAGACTTCCTTCGCGAGCCTAATCTGTCTTTCGATGCCATCATCTTGAATAAACTATTTTTTAAGAAAAATGGCATGTCAACTTACAATCACATTATGATCTTTCGAAAGATAGAAAAAATATTCTAATGACTCTTTAGGATATCCAATAAATCAAGCTTTAAAGAAACTAGACTCTAATTTATCCATCTGTTGTCTCTTGACTGAAGGGAAATCCTAATTTTCCGAACCAGGTTCATTCAGATCTGATCGGATCAAGAGATATATTTCAAAAAAAAATTTCTTTGATCTAGATCAGATCTGAGATATTTCAGATCTAATTTTTATTATTTTAATAATTAAAATAAATTTAGATAAATTAAATTAAATTTAATTTACCTTAACGTAGGGTAATCCTATTACCCGTTGATGATCCTGTAAGCAGCAAAAGGTTCTAGATCTAGCCACGCAAGTGCCTGGCCTCTATCGATATCCACTTGAGCTGGATCTAGAGATCCTCTTCTTCTCTATCATGTCTCCAAAAATCAGATCTAAATCTGATTTGGAGGATCTTCAAAACACCTTTCGAAGATCAGTAGTTGTCCTTTGCAGCAGCGCAGCCTTCTAGCTTTCTGTTGCCTTTCTCTCATTTGGATTGCACCAACTTGGATCCCAAACTACTTTGGGTGTGGAGAGGAGAGAGAGAAGATGGTCTTGGTGTGGAGGAGGAGGAGAGAGACAGTCTTGGGGCGTGGAGAATTGTATTGTATTCTTTGAGTTGGGCGTAGGGTCTTATTTATAGACTATGCGTGATCCAACTCCTCTTCTTCCCAACCAATCACAAACCTTTGTGAAATCATATCTAAATCTGATTGATGGGAATAGAGTCCCTTGGATTCATCCTTAGATGGTGCCTAAGACGCTCAAACTTGGTTCTTAGGAGAAGTCTAATCGAAATCCAAAAAGGAGATGGAGTCCCTGTCCAATAGGGACTCCGGGGCGCCTCCAGCTTGGGCACACGCCAAGGGTGGCATGCGCCCTCCTCCTTGCTAGGTTTTGGTAGGAGGACAAGCCCCCACCAACTCTCCAATAGGTGCATGACACATGGACAGAAGTCAAAGTGTCAATGGTCAACATTTGACCAGTCAAAGGTCAACTTTTAACCAAAGTCAAAGGACGAGAAATAGTAGGTGACCAAAAATGGAAGGTATTGTCTTACAAACTAAGACAACCCTTTTCTGACTTGGACAGGCTCCAGTCAGACCAAGTGAAGGCCTCTGATCGAGCACAAATGCCTTTGGCTCAGTCAGGACAACTATTTATGATAGTAAAAGAAGAACGTTAGGTTCAATCGAGTGCTAGCACGATTTTCTTGAACCTAATTGAATCTTATTCAAATCAATTGAATTAGATTAGTTCAATTGATGATCACCAGATTCAAACCCTTATTTGTATGATCCAATTAGGTTCAGTTCTATATGAAATGGGATATGTCTGATCTCTATCATCGACATCATCGAAACTTCTTTCGATGCTTCTGATTCGAACAGCTAGAATGATCGATCATCTAAATCATTCTAATTCTCCAAAATCATCAGCGACACTAGAGATATGTGGTGGCAACCCATCAGAGTGAATGTAAACCTCTTGGTGAGCTACCTGTGATTAAGTTCTTCTATCTTGAGCCCCGATCAGATTAGGGTTAAGGTGAACTCGTCAAACCCTAGTTTTCTTCATATGATGTAATCATTCGATTCAAGTCGATGTGAAAATAAATAGAAATCTTTCTATTATTTACTTGCCATGGCCATGGGCTTCTGACTTGATTCTCATGATCATCATAGGGCTGCTCCTCTACTGAGGTGATAGATTCCATTTGATGCAATCTAGTTCCTACAATAAACATGCTATAGCCAACATACACCTCAGAGTTCCATATGGCTAGGAGACGAGTTATGGTGTAGTCAAACTATAACACTCTCAAGGTGAACTACGATGCACTGTCAAGAAAGAACAGACCACACTGCAGCATCGAGTCATCATTGAGAGAAGGTAGACTTCCTAATGACTACTCGAGGTGGTCAGCTCAGTGCCCTCTTCTCTAACGAGTACTGTACTCTCGCTCTGTGTCTCCACACTAGACTCAAGACTCATCTACTAAAGAAAGCGATTGTACACCAATCTTCCGGATCAATCACCATCCTCGTATGATCCTATGGTCGGAGCATTTTTGAGTTAATATTATTATTTCATGTTCTTAAATTTTTAACTCTTGATAATATGAATTATTTACCATTAACTCAAAGGATGTATCACAGACACTAATACACATTGTGATAGAAAATAACCCATTTTATTATTTTAGTAAAATTATAATTTTGCCTAAAGTGTATTACAAGTGTCAGCCAATTTGGCTTCTAGGGCACATATATCTAACAATATCCACTTGATCCTAAAGCCAATTTGCTACAAGTCTAAGTTCATCTTCTCTAGGTGGGCTTCGATCTTCTGCGCCAAGGCTTTTATAGCGGTCGCCTCATTTCTGTGAGCGACTCTCTTGACCTTGAGTATCCCTTCTGAGTAATGTGATGAGGTGGTAATCCCGCTCAATATGCTTGGATTTTTGGTGAGACTCAGCCTTAGCAAGGCTATGCCATTGTTTTTGCAGTAAAGGGAATAGCATCTGATGCATTACTCTATTCGCGTAAACTTCTTATCCAGAATGCCTTCTTTGCAAGCTTGATGCACGATATATTCTTCCATGAAATCTGCTATCACGTTTGCTTGAAACTCTTCAGCTGATAGCACACCATTGCAATAAATAGACTCCCAAATGTCGACCTTTCGATCATTAATTGGACATAAAAATCTGAAGTTGTATACTGGACTTGGAGTCCTCCATTACCAAAGCAACATATATCCTAGTTCCTTCTTAAATACTTAAGGATACATTTCATAGAATCCAGTGTCTTCACCTAGATTGATCTATCTGCTCGTATGACACTCACAACATGTGGCTAATATCATCGTTACATAGCATGGCATAATTGAGCTCCTATTGTGAAGCATAAGGATCTTGCTCATGTTTCTATTCCTCAGGTGTGCTAGGGCACATCTTCTTGAAAGATGAATACCATGTCTGAAGGGAATTAATCCCTCTTGAGTTTTCCATTAAACCTCTTTAGACTTCCTCTATCATCTTCTGTGAAAGCCAGCATCCTATTCGTCTATCTATAGACCTTAATTTCTAGAATAAAGGATCTTCACCTAGGTCTTTCATGAGAATTCCTTGACAACCATATTTTGACTATCGTCAACATGGGATATCATTTCCAATAAGGAGGATGTCATCTACTATAATACGAGGAAGACAATAGCGCTCCCACTGACTTTTTGAAGATACATGGTTCCTCTTCATTTTTGATGAAAACTAACTTTTTGATCACATCACTGAAATGAGTGCTTCCAGCTCGAGATGCTTGCTTAAGTCATATATGGACCTTTACAGCTTGCAAACTTATGATCAGTATCATCTGGATGTGAAACCTAGCTACATTCCATATAGTATCTTCCTCAAATATCGTTCAGAACGCAGTTTTCAATCCATTTGCCATATTTCATAATCGAAAATAGGTGCAACGGCAAGCAATTGCGGATGGATTTTAGCATAGCCAAGGAAAAGGTATCCTGATAGTAATGCTTCGGTGACTATAATCTCTTTTGCCACTAGTCTTAACCTTGAATGTCTCCACATTTCATCTGCACCAATCTTTCTCTTGAAGATCCATTTACACCCTAGGTATTATACCTTTCGGTGGATCTCCAAGGTCCAGACTTGTTCAAGTGCGTCAAAGATCAATTTGACTGCATTTGCCTCTACCATTTCTTCAGAGTCGATTATCTGATATCACCTCGTTGTAGATTTTAGATCATCACCAGTGAGCACCAATTACCTTAAGAACAATTTCTCTACATGCCTCTGAAATAATACCTAAGTATCTTTTAGGGTGTGGGAAATCTTTCTGATCTATGATCGAGGATAGTGTTTTATTGGCTCAACCTAATTGGCTTCCAATTGATCCTTATCATTGTATTGGAGACTTTCTCATCAAGCTTAATCTGCTTTCCAATGCCGCTATCTTGAATAAACTATTTTTCAAGAAAGATGCATTTGTCTTCTCATAATCACATTGTGATCTTCTGGAATGTAGAAATAGATCCTAATACTCTTTAGGATATCCTATGAATCGAAGCTTGAAGGACCTAAACTCTAACTTGTCCGCTTGTTTGTCTTTTTGACATGAGTCGGACAACCAAATCTGAGAGACTCGACTTGGTATTCTTACCGTGCATATCTCATACAGTGTAGTAAGAATAGTTTTAGATAGAACCTTATTCAATAGATATATAGCGGTTAACGGACTATGTCTCCAAAGAAACTCAAGAAGGTCCATGAAGTTCATCATGGATCGAACCATATCTAATAGGATTCAATTTCTCCATTCTGAAATTTCATTGAGTTGAGGCATTTTAGGTGTAGTCCATTGAGAGATTATGCCATTGTCCTTGAGATAGTCTAGAAATTTCTGACTAAGATATTTACCTCCTCGATTTGATCGAAGAATCTTAATGGATTTTTCTATTTATTTTTCTACTTCGAGTCTTAATAGGTTTTCCTGTTTATTTTTCTAATTTGATTCTAAATTTTTTGAACTTTTCAAAAGTTTCAGACTTGTGTCGCATCAAATACACATGCCAGTATAGAGACAAATCATCGATAAAAATGATGAAGTAGATGTAATTGCTCCTGACTGGCACATCAAATGGGCCGCATAAATCAGTATGTACCAGAGCAAGCAAGTCCATAGCCCTTTTCTCATGTCCCACAAAAGAAAGCTTGGTCATTTTGCCATGAAGGTATGATTCACAAATCGGATATGACTCAGAAGTCAACAGACTCAATAGACTAGATTTTTTCAATTTGTTAATCATGTTTTCAATTATGTGACCTAGCCTAAGGTGCCAAAGATACCTATCGTTTAGACTATCCCTAGGTCGTTTTGATCCTATAGCATTCATGTTTTGCTCGATAATAAAAATAGAAACATCAATATGTAATTGATAGTGACCATTTATAAGAAAACCACTTGCAATTTTATTTCTTTCATAAAGAATATTACAATGGTCCTTAAGAAAACTAATTACATAGCCTTTCCGTGCTAAACATGAAATAGAAATCAAATTCTTGCTTGCTGTAGGCACATAAAAATAGTCCCTAAGTACTAAATCTAATCCTAACGGTAATCACAGAGGATAGGTTTTCACGGCCACAATAGCAACTCTTGCTCCATTCCCGATGCATAGGATCATTTCACTATTCCTCAGCCTCCTGCTATCCTCAAGATCCTGCATAGAAGTACACAAGTGAGCATTAGAACTAGAGTCAAGCATCCAACTGGATGTAGAAAAAATCATAAGATTAGATTCTATAACGAGCATAGCTCCAGAAGGACCTGCCTCCTTCATGTTCTTCAGGTTGGCCAGGTAAAGAGGGCAGTTTTGCTTCCAATGGCCATCAATGTTGCAATGAAAATATTTTTCTTTGTCAGTAGCCTTCTTCTTCGGCTCTGTCTTCTTCTTCTTTCCACCATCCATCTTTTGCTTTTTCATGGACTTCTTCTTTTGAAAAGACTTTCTCTTAGAAGATGTCCGCTTCACAGCAAGTACTGCACCTTTAGAACTTTTCAAAGAAAGCTCAGTAGTAACCAGCATATTCATGAGCTCAACCAAGGTATTCTGAAGTTTATGCATATGATAGTTCATGATGAACTGCCCATACACATCAGTCAAGGACTATAGAATTATGCCAATCTATAGATCCGATCTAACTTGACATCGAGCTTCTCAAGCTCTTCTAAGTCCTTGATCATCATCAGATAATGATCTTAGACTGACTGCCCATCATGCATTTGAGTCTTAAAAAGTCTTTTAGTGACTTGATATTTGGCTGCACGACTCTATTCACCAAACAACTCTTGTAGGTGAGCCAACATTTGGTGATTAGTCTTAATGTCTTCATGTTGGCACTGGAGCTCATCAGACATCGAGCCCAACATGTAATCCTTGGTTTTGTTATCTTCATCCATCCACTTCTCGAGAGATGCTCTATGATCAGTGGATGGATGGGCAGGTAAGGTTGGAGGATCCTATTTTAACACGAGTCAACTTCTCGAAACCCAAAATAATTTTGAAGTTTTGGAGCCAATCCTTGTAGTTGGGTCTGGTCAGTCTATGGTTGTCCAGGATATGGACTAGTGGGTTAGACGCAGATATTTTTCTATAGAGAGTTAAAGTTTTTAGTTAGATTTTGTAATTAGACTTAAATAATTTATTTAGAGATTTTTTTTTTAAACAAATTAGGCTCTCACTATTTACTAGGATCCCTACACTTCCTTGGCAGAGATACAAAAATCTTCATGATTATAGACTTTTAGTGGATGGTGCAGTTCCACCAACTGACTCACCACCTCACTTAATAGTTATTGATGATGGATCAATTGATGAGTGGACAACTCTTGTCTAATAATTTTTTAATCATGGTGCACCCTAACTTGATCTCTAATTTATGAATCTTACCATGTCCAAAATATTGATCCACTCCTTAGTTAAGTCAGATCCATCATTTGCATAGATTGAATTTCTGATTGGGTCCCTCACCGTATCTAGAATATTGAGCCCAACTCTTCCTCCAACCCGTAGCATCCAATGCTTAATAGACATGGTTGCATCTTTCTGGTGCAATTGAACCACTGTATCCAATCAAGAACAATCAACCTCGAAAAGGGCCCACACATCTATAATGGTGGAAGACCCTAGACTTAATATTTTCTTAATAAGATTTAATTTAGATCTCTTTAAACTTGACTTGACTTAGTCATGACAATTATGACTAACCTAATGGCGTGGATTAGCTCGAATTGTTAGCCACCTCAAATCAGAACTGGATCGACATAAATGGTTAGGTAAGTGAGATCGGTGGAAGAGATATGCCATTAACTCGATAAGAACACATTCAGGTCGAGTAGTTCTTAATTAAAAATTAGTTGGTCATATCTGCTAAACTTATCTTAGACACCAAATTGTCGAATTAGAACCAATGGGTTAGCCTACAATCGAGGCTCGAACCGCGGAGCTAAATTAGGTCTTGATTTGATCGAGTCATATCTCAATGTGATTCAATCTTAATCCAAACTTAATCCTATTAGGTTGGTCAAATCTAAGCTTTCTTTGATCCCACCTAACCAATTTTTGATTCGATTTGATCAACCGCTAGATCTAATTAAGCTACCTAATCCTGAACTCAATTTTATGAATATATCTTAGATCTAAAAATTCATAATTTTAGATCTAATTAATTTCATAATCTTAATTCTTAATTAAGTTTTGGATTTATGAACAAAACATGTAATAGAAATCCTAGGGTTTCAAGATCTAGAATTTCACAGAAAAATAAATTTTGATTTTTGATTAAGGACGAACGAGTAGCACCCATATACGTCATAAGAATACCCCATCGAATGGGAGGAGAGGATCTTTAAATTCTACTTTATTCTTATGATCGGACGGCCATGGAGAACTCCTTAATCAAAAATATAATTTTTCACTATAAAATTAGTTAGATCATCTATCACATATAAAAAGATCTAACTAAGACATGTCTTGCATACATCTCATGTATCATCAATATATATATTTTTAGATATGAAATATTACATATTAAATTTAAAAAATAAAATTTTAATTTGATCATATCAAAATTAAAACTATTCTAGATATCTTATAGAACTATTCTATGACTAGTCTAAGCATGCATCTTTCATATCTCATATGAATAAATCAAAAATTAAAAACTTTATTTTCTATTTTTAGATCTAATTAAAATAATTATAATATTAGAAAAATAAAAATTAAATAAATCTAAAATCATATTTAATTAAATTAAATACATAATCATACTAGACTATACATAGAACTATTCTATACCTAGTCTAGTAATGCATCTCATACATATTAGATCTAAATTATTTAATTTTTAATTTTTTAATTTTAGATCTAATCATATCTGATGTGACATTTAAAACCTTTTAATATTAGATCATAAATAAAAATAAAATCAAATCTAAGATAGATCTGAAGAACTGCTAATCTGGCTCTGATACTAGTTGAAGGAAAAATATAATTTTTTACTACAGGATTGTGCAGATCTGATCAAATCTGAGGAGGATTTTTTTTAAAATTTTTAAATAATCTGATCTAATCTAAGAGTTCTTAGATCTAATCATAGTAATCTAATATTAAAAATTAAAAATTAAAATTAAATTAGATTTAATTTAAAGTACCTGATTGGGTAATCTAATTATCCTATAATGATCCTGTTGATTTCTGAGGTTCTGAAAGGAGCCATGCACATGCCTACCATCTACTAGTATTCACTCGAACAGGATTTGAATGTCTTCTACTCATGAACCTTTTTTTAAAAAATTAGATCTAGATCTGATCCAAAGAATCTTCAAAATTATTTCTGAATGCAGCCCATCCGTCACATGAACACCATTGCGTAGATCCTGAATATTGTACCAAAAACCTTAGACCTTCTTCTTAGATTTATGCCTAACATTTTAGGCTTGTAGAAGAGAAGAAAAGAGAGGATAAAGGGGGTGTGCCATATTAGGGATGGCAGACTTTGGGCGTGGAAATTTTTTCTTGCATTTTATGCACTTTGACATGAGAAAGGCTTTTATGTCCAACACCTACTTAGAATCCCTTTTGACTAAAATAACTCATTTATTTTATCATTAGGACTTTAGAACTTATTCTCCACAAAAAATCACTTGATCTCATCTATTTTTTTCACCAAAAATGATTCAAAAAGGTATCAGCATGAGTAGATAAGGAAGAGTCCACTGCGTTTAGGACTCTTCCCTCAAAAGTTTGATCCAAATCAAACTCTATCATAATTTAGTCTAAACACCTTCAATATTTACAAAATTTGGTACACTCAATGAATAACTCATTTTCTATCACATATCCAAAAATTAAATCAAATTAATTTTTAAAAAATATTCTAAAAGTATCTGATCAGGTGATCCTTAATTCTCTCAAATAGGTCAACTTTTGACCCTAGTCCAATTTGACTATGAATTGATATAATTTCTACAATTAATCTAACCTAGACTTGTTCTAGTCAAATAAAAATAAATCCACTAAAAATACAAGAATGAGTCAAATCAAATTTGACTTGATTATGATGAATCAGAAAGATTTTAGAAGGAGAAAGTCAGGCTAAATCATGTGCTAGCAAGATTACCTTGAACCTATTTGGATCTAATTCAAATCAATCAAACTAGCTTAGCTTAATTGATGACATCCAAACCCAAACCCTTATTTGTGTGACCCAATTAGGTTTAATTCTATATGGTAATGAGATAAGTCATGATCTCCATCATCGACATCATTGAAATATCTTTCGATGGACCAGAATTTTTCTAATTCATATAATTAGAATGATTGATCATCAAAATTATCCTAATTGCTCCCAAAATTCACTAGTGACCCCTAGTAGTATATGGTGGCAATCCATCAAAATTAAAAGCGAACATCTCAGTATAGTTACTTGTGTGATTGGGTTCTTCTATCTTAAGCTCTGATAGGATTAAGGTTAAGGTGAACTCGTCAAACCCAATGTCCATCATATGAATTAATCATTCAATTTGAGTCCAATGTGAAACCCTAATAGAAACTCTTTCTATCATCTTCACTTTACCATGGTCATGGGCTTATGAACTCAATCTCATGATTATCATAGGGATACTCCTCATCTACCGAGGTAGATAGATCTCCTATTGGTACAATCCAATTTCCTACAATGAACATGCTATGGCCAACATACACCTTAGGATTCCGAATGGCTAGAAAATCAAGTTATGGTGTCGTCAAATAATAACACCCTCAAGGTGAACTATCGATATACCTCAGGTTAAAGAACCAAACACACCACTACAGCATCGAGTCAGTCATCGATGAGAAGGTAGACTTTCTTATGACTACTCGAGATGGTCATGCTCAGTGTCCTTGTTCTCTAACGAGTACCTGTACTCTCGCTTTGGTGTCTCCACACTATAGACTCAAGATTCGTCTATCCTAAGAAAGCGATCGTATACCAATATTTCAAATCAATCATCATCCTCGTGATGATCCTACGGTCATGAGTAGTTTATGAGTTAATTATAAAAATTCACATCTTAAATTTTTAACTCTTGAAAATATGAATTGTCATTATCATTAACTCAAAGGATGTATTACAGACACTTTTAAATACACACTATGATAAAAAAAAGTTTATTTATTAATTTATAGTTAAAATTATAAAACTATCCTTAGAAGTGTATTATAAGTGACAGCAAATCTGGCTTCTAGGGCAAACATCAAACAAATGTTCCTCATGAGAGATGGGGTTCATGGTGATGATTCTAAAAACTATGATGAGACGATATCAGATATCGACTCTGAGAAATGGTGAAAGATAATGAAGTCAGAGATTGACTCGATGCACTTGAACCAAGTATGGACCTTGGTAGATCCATCTGAAGGTATTGTACCTATTGGATGTAAATGAATCTTCAAGAGAAAGATAGGTATAGATGGAAATGTGAAGACATTCAAGGCTAGGTTAGTGACAAAAGAATATAGTCAGCATGAAGGCATTGACTATCAGGATACCTTCTCGCTAGTAGCCATGCTTAAATCCATCCACATGTTGCTTGCTATCGTAACATATTTCAATTATGAAATATGGTAGATGGATGTGAAAATGATATTTCTAAATGGATATCTTGAAGAGGATATCTATATGGATCGGCTCCTAGGTTTCATATCCAGTGATGGTGATCCAAAGTCTGCAAGCTACAAAGATTCATCTATGAACTTAAGCAAGCATCTCGGAGCTGAAATTCTCATTTTTAATGATGTAATCAAATCATTTGATTTCATCAAGAATGAGAAAGAACCTTATGTATTTAACAAGGTCAGTGGGAGTATTGTTATCTTCCTCATATTGTATGTGGATGACATCCTCCTAATTGGAAATAACATTCCTATGTTGACCTCGATCAAGATATGGTTATCTAAGAAGTTTTCTATAAAAGACTTAGGAGAAGCATCCTTCATTTTGGTGATTAAGGTCTATAGGGATAGACCGAGGAGGATGCTAAGTCTCTCATAGAAGATGTACATAAAGGAGGTGCTAAAGAGGTTCTGCATGGAGAACTTCAAGAGGGGACTAGTGACCTTCAGACATGATATTCATCTCTCCAAAAAGATATGCCCTAGCACATTTGAGGAGATTGAATGCATGAGCAAGATCCCTTATGCTTCAATAATAGGGAGCCTCATGTATACTATGCTATGTATATGACCTGATATCGTCCTTGCTGTAAGTGTCACAAGCAGGTATAAATCGAATCTAGATGAAGAGCACTAAACTTCTATGAAATATATCCTTAAATACTTGAGAAGGATTAAGAATATATTTCTGATCTTTGGTAATAGAGAACTCCAAGTTTAGGGGTATATAGACTCAAACTTTATGTCTAATATAGATGATCGAAAGTCGATATTTGGAAGTCTATTCCTATGCAATAGTGGTGCTATAAGCTGAAAATATTTCAAGCAGACATGATGTAGACTCCACCATGAAAGCAGAGTACATCGCTGTATCGAAAGCTGTAAAGGAAGTATTCTGGTTCAAAAAGTTCATTGCAGAGCTTAGAGTGATGCCACTAGATGCCATCCCTCTATACGATGATAATAATGGCACTATAGCCCTAGCTAAGGAGCCGATGTCTCATCAGAAATAAAAGAACATCGAGTGGTGATTTCACTTCATCCATGATTACCTCAAGAAGAGACATGTCGAGGTCAAGAGAGTCAACATTGCAGACAATGTGGCTAATCCACTGACGAAGCCTTTAGACCAGCATAAGATCGAAGCCCATCTTGAGAAGATGGGACTTAGATTTATAGTCAATTGGCTTTAGATGAAATAGGAGTTTGTTAGATGTATGCCCAAGAAGTCAGAATTGACTGACACTTGTAAATACTTTCTAAAAGTATTTTTTATAATTTTAACTTAAAATTAATAAAAAAATTATTTTTTATCAAATTATATATTTAAAGTATCCGTGATACATCCATTGAGTTAACGAGCATGATAATATATATTCTCAAGAATGAGAATTTAAGGTCTGTGTTATCATAATTAACTCATAAATAGCTCTCGATTGTAGGATCATCATGAGGATGGTAATCGATTCGGAAGATCTATATATGATTGCTTTCTTAGGATAGACGAGTCTTCAGTCTATGGTATAAAAACACCAGAGCAAAAGTATAGGTACTTATTGAGAATAAGGGCATCGAGTGTGACCACTTCGAGTAGTCATAAGAAAGTCCACCTTCTCATCGATGACTAGCTCGATGCTACAGTTGTATGTCTGATTCTTTGACCTGAGGTATATCGGTAGATCATCTTAAGTGTGTTATAGTTAGACTATATCATAACTCAGTCTCCTAGCTATTTAAAATCCGGAGGTATATGTTGGCTATAACATGTTCCTTATAAATTTTAACCAAATTTGCTTTCTAAACAGGTATGTGCTTTGATTTCAACTTAAGTGGTGTGGTTGAAATGTAAACAATATAAGCAATAGTGATTTTAGGATAAGCAAATGCTATGAAGGAATTTAAAAGCTAATCTAAATTATTAATAAAACAAATGAAGCAAGAATTGAAAGCACAACACAAACACACAAGATTTTATAGTGGTTCAAAACAACCCACTCCTATGTCCACTCTTCAAGCTTTTCTTAGGATTATCACTATAATCTACTCTTAACTATAGTGAGTTTATTTTTTTAGGCTCACAAAAAAATCTAATTGATTTTTACAGGAGCACCAACTAAAATCTTACACTAATAATTTTTTGGGATCACTATTAACCCAGTTGGTTTTTTATGCTCACCAACCAAAATCTACAATATCTAATTTGAGGCTTGGATGGGCCTAATCCCCAAGTTTTTTTCCCCTAAAGAAACTTGAAAAGAAATAAAAAATACAAGTAAAGTTTCAGCACAATATAAAAACTAAAATTTAAGCTCTTTTAAGTTCTAAAGAGGAAGCCAATGATGTGCTCAATTGAAGCTTGACTTTTCTTCAAATTATGCTTGAGAGGATGTAGAAGATGTTGGAGAAGATTGCTTTGAAGACTCACTGAAATCTATGCACAACTTTCCTCTTTTTTTTCTTTTCTTTGGATATTCAATGTTCCTCACCAAAAATAAAAGAATCTCTTTTTAAATCTCCTTCTTCTTTTCCAATTGAATCTCCATGTTTAAACGCCTTTAGAGATGGTTGGAGTAAGAGTTCTAGCCATTGGGAATCCTAAAATAGCCGTTGGGGTCGAAAAATAGTTATTGCAAAACTATCCATTGAAGGCTGTCCGCATAGAATGAGACCTCTGAATTTTTTATGAGACCTCTCATCAGGTTTCGAGAGCTCTTGGTTTTGAATCAAGAAGTCTCGTGGGGACCGCGAGATCTGTCAAAAATCTTGCGAGACCTCTCACTTTAAGAGCATAGAAATTATATTTCTATCATCTGAAATTGAGAGCTCTCAAGATTTTTTTGAGACCTCTCGAAATCATGCCAGAACAATGCTTGGGGCATGCCGTCTACTCGAGAGCTCTCAAAAAATTTTTGAGATGTCTTGAAAACTATTCCAAATCTATTTTGAGGAATCTTTTATACCAATCAAGGGGATTTAATTTTTATTTGATTTCTACTTTATGTCTTTCTTATTTTGGTCAAAGAGCTCTCTTTCTTCTGATCTTTGGAAGCTTAAAAAAAAATTTCTTTAAGAATCTTAACTTGATGAATTTTTGTAGATCTTTTTTTGAAATGATTCTTCAATTTAAATACCTAGAAAGACCTACATTCACTCATGAAACACATAGTTAAATATTCAAACACTCAAAGTTTGGCAATCATCAAAATCAATCAAGGGGTCAACACTAACTATGTTGTGAGAATGTGTAGTTGTAAATTTCAAGTGCTCACAAACATCAAGTGTTCCAATTCATCAAAATGAAGATTCATCACTCAAAATTTTAGAGAAGAAAAACTAGAATGGATACAGCTTTTAAGAGGTCAAAATGAAGATTAAATCAAGACATAAAGGACAAGTCTAGCCTAGAAAGTAATTTAGAGTAGAAAGGATCAGAAATAGTCTTTGGCATGCTTGGCAAGCAAACTAGGCCGATCAAGTCTGAGACTGAGCCATCCTAATCTCAGTGGAAGCAGAAGATAGAAAGGACAGAAAGCTAAATTTTTGTGATCTAGGAGACTGAGCCGACTTAGCTGAAAACTGAGCCAACCCAGTGGAACTAGATCGATCCAGTCAAAAAGTGAGCCATCCTAGTCTCAGATAATAGAAAAAGATAGAAATAGTATTTCAGAATTTCTGAAATTGAGCCAACCCAGCTGAAAATTGAGCCGACCCAGTTTGGACTAAGTCGATCCAGTTTAAAACTGAGCCGATCTAGTGCCTATAATGGCTAGTTTCTTGTTCTATAGCTTTTTCACTCCACACATCTTCCAACAACTATTTTAGATCTTCCAATGGTTAGATCACTTTTAGAAGCTCATGATGATGACTTGTAATGGTAGAAAATCTCAAGGATACTTAAGAAAATACTTGAAGCATTAAGAGAAAGCTTTCGGAGAGTTTATTGGGTATCCATTAAGAAAGCAAGAAGAGTGAGCTGAAAAGAGTAATGAAGGAGTGATTTCTAGATATTCTTTGTCCTTCTAATATCCTCAAATCTGAAAGAAGTTAGGCCATCATTATTGAAGATCATCTCCTACTTTCTCATGCATTCAAAGAGAAGAAATCAACCCTACAAGCAAAGCAATCCAGATTTTCTTCTCTTAGGTTTTATAGAGTTTATTTTAAATTATAATTTTATATTTTGTTTCAAGTTTCTTGGGATGAGAAACTTAGGTTGGTCCAAGCCTTGAGTTAGACATTATATTGGTTTGATTGGTGAGCCAAGGGTAAAACCAATTAGGGTTGATTGTTAGCTCAAAGAAAATAATCACTTGTGAGGTTTAGGTTGGTGATCCGGGGAAAACCAATTGGATTGATTGTGAGTTCAAAAAATAATCATGTATGGTTTTGGTTAATGAGCTAAAAAAAACTAACTGGATTTGATTGTGAGCCTGAAAAATAATCGGACTATAATTCTTATTGAGAATTATAGTTGAATTTCTAAGGGGTATACTTAAAAAGTGGATGTAGGTGCTGAGTTTGCATCGAACCACTATAAAATTTATGTTTTTATGATTATATGCTTTTGCTCTATTACTTTTATTCACTGCACATTATATAGCTAGTTTCATCTAAATACTTAATTAGTTTGAATTGCTCATATCTTAAGCTTAAATTTTAGAAATTCAATTTACCTCCCCTCTTAGGTAGCCATACTTGGACAACAAATAGTATCAAAGCAGATGCTCTAATATTAGTTGTTGACCTATAGGTCAAAGAGCTAAAGATTTTATTGCTAACCCATTTAGTTCTTTATTGAGTGAGGAACACTCAACCATTAGATCTTCATTTTTCAATGGCACCAACTATACTCATTGGAAGGCTAGAATGTGAATTTTTATTCAAGTACAAGATTATGACATATGGAATGTCATACTCAATGGTCCTCACACATCCATAATGATTGTCAATGACGTATGTGTACCTAAACCAAAAAAAAATTGGAATGAGATAGATAAAAAGCTACCTCAATTAAATGCTAAAGCTATTATTATTCTATATTGTGCATTAGATTACAATGAATTCAATAGAATATCAACATGTTTATCTGCAAAAAAATTTAGGATAGACTTGAAGTGACCCATGAGGGTACAAGTCAAGTCAAAGAATCTAAAATAAACATGTTGGTTCATAAGTATGAGCTATTTAAAATAAAACCTTATGAGATAATAAGTGATATATTTATAAGATTTACTAAAATTATAAATGAGTTAAAAAGTCTTGGAAAAGACTATTCTAACAATGATCTTATGTGCAAAATTCTTAAGTCCTTACCAAAGGCTTAGAATGCAAAAGTAACCATAATTCAAGAAGCCAAGGACCTTAGCAAGCTTGCTTTGGAAGAATTAATTGGATTGTACATGATGCATGATTTCAATATGAACCAAAGCATGGAGGAGAAAAATATGAAGAAGACAACCCTTGCACTCAAGTCATCAACCATTGAAGAAAGTTCAGATGACTCTACCGACGATTCGAAAGATGATGAAGAAATGGGGATGATCATAAGAAGGTTCATGAGATTGATGAGAAAGATGAACAACTTTGAACCAAGAAGAGATAAGGAAGAAAAGGATCAACTTAGAGAATATAGAAATGACTATCCCCCATTGAAAAAGAGCTCAAGAAAACTAAGAAGAAAAGCTATATTGGTAAATTGGAGAAGTAGTGAGAGCTCAAATTCAGAAAAAGTGTCATCCTCAAGTGAAGAAGAAACAAATATATGCTTGATGGCTCAAAATGATGAGATAAATATTCATAATTCTTTTGAATTTATATTTGATAAGCTTCAAAAAGCCTTTCATGGCTTAATGAATAAATACAAAAAGATAGGACCAAAAACTAAAGAATTAAAGAAATCAAATCTTCTTCTATCTGATGAAAAGAATAAACTATTGACTGAAAAAAAAGATATCTTAAAAGAAAAGAATACTTTAGATAAAGAAAAAGAAGAATGGATTAAATCTAAAAATTTTTTAGTTAAAGAAAATATGGAGCTTAAAAAGGATAATGATACTTTAAGATGCTCTCTAAAAGAAAATGAAAATCTTTCAAATAAAAAGAAAGAGCTCTTAGAAGAAAATAAAAAATTAAGAAGAGAGATTGAAGTTTCGAAATCTATTGCTGAAAAGTTTACCATTAGTTTTCAAAATCTCCAATCTACGGTAAAAGTTAATGGAACTATTTTTAATAAAATAAAAATTAATTTTAATATTTTTAGAAAGCAACAAAATACTAAAAATATTTTCACAAGAGCTTCAACTAAAGATCATACCATTAAATGCTTTAAATATAATCAAATTTGCCTAAAATTTTAGAATGTAACTTTAAAAGAATTGGCCAAATATTAATCAAATAAATTTGGATTTCAAAAGAAATCTTGAATGCTAACTCCAATGAACATAAGAAAGCTTGGATACCAGAAATCATGAATTGATTTTGTAGGTATACCAAGGATCCAATGAAATGAAAAGAGAAAAATATTATGAATGGATGCCTTGGAAATTAAATTGGATGGATGATGATATTTGATAAAATCTAAACTTTTCTCACATCATGCCATCATTGTTTGCTAAATATATTTTGATTATTAATTAGCAAAATTATTGAGCATATTTGATTGATTTTGATGAGTTATCATTGCTTAAAATGATCACACTCCATTAATTGAAAGTTTGATATATTGATCGTATATCATATTGATTATTTTGTTGAGCTTGATTATATATGAAACTATTTAAGTTTTAAATTTATAAATTGATAAATTTTGATGATCTCAATGCTTGCAATAATCTTACACTTTGATTGATTATCGTACCACCAATTGAATGTCAAATAACTCAATATTTTATCTTGTTGATTTTGATGATGTTATTATAATTGATTATGATTGAAGACATATTGAATAAAATTAATTTATGAACTTTCATGATTAAAGTTTAAGAATAATTTAAAATATTAACATATTTATTTGATAAGCTAAACTTCTTAAAGAAATACTTTCAAACTCAATTGGTACCTTGAATTATAGCAAATACATATAATGACAAAAAGAGAGAGAAAAATTGATAAATGGAGAAAGTAAATTTAACATATTAAATTACTGAAAATCTTATGATATTTTCCATAATGTGATATAAATTTGGTTATGAGAAACAAAATTCATTAAGGGCAAGAAATGAAATTAAGAAATTTGACATATAGTAAGGGAGAGCAAATTTTGAATAAAATTTAAATATAATTGATTATAATATTAAGGGAGAGCTTACTAATTTTGGATTGTTAAAAAAAATTACTCTGTTGATTTTATTGATTACCTCCTTTTGAGTTGTTCTTTTTTATGTTGTCAAAAAAGGGAAGAGCTATTGTTGAGTGTATGCTTGAGCTTAACTAGAATGAAGTATGTTTTTCTTATTTTGTGGTTTCATACTTTATAAAAATGTAATCTTTTAGAAACTCACTACATATTATTTGAAGGAACCAGATCTAAAATTTCATAGGTAGATCTTGAAACTTTTTCAAGATCTTGCAACGAAAGACTTAAATAAATTTAAAATTTATTTAAATAATCATATAAATATCTAGATCTCAGATCTATTATATGATTAAGGCATGTATTAAATTAAAAATTAAAATTAAATAAGAAAGAAAAAGGTTGATCAAATCAACCTTGATCTACACTACATAAAATACAGGTATGAAGTTTACAGATCAGATTTATTACTTGAGCAAGTTTAGATATTCTAACTTTTTGATCTAGGCTTGAGGATGAAGTCATGAGCCGCAGATGCATCCAGCCTCTAGGAGTCGTCCACATGAGCCTACGATCTCTGATCTGAAGTTCGATGTAGGAAATCAGCACAGCATGCTAGTACTATGCTGATCCTTCTTCAACGATCGATCTGATGCTTCCTTCTTTGAAATTTAGATTTTCCAAAATATGAGAAGGAAGATGAGAGTTTGCTGATCTGAGACTCTCTTAGAAAAACTTAAAAGTAAGGAGGAGAGATTGAAAATAAAACAGCCCTAGAAGAAGACCCTCTTCTTCTTCTCTTTTTTCTCACCTAGATACCTAGTTTGGTGTCTATGGAACCCCCATGCCCAAGGATCCTCTTCCTTTGATTTTTGCACACCCCAAACCTCTCCCAAAGCTTTGTATTCTATGAAAAAATTAGAATAAAATTCATCCACTAAATAGAGAAAAAGAAGAGTCCATGTTAGGTCAAATTTTTAGACTAGGAATATCCAAACATGGGAAGTTGTTGGGGCGCCCAACTCTTGGGCGCCTCCTCCATAATTTTTGGTGTGAACCAGCAAGAAAGGGTGTACAAAAAAAGATATTATTTTCATAGAATAAGAGAACAATAAATTAAAAGAGGGGGTGGCACTCAAGGGAAGTTGTTTTGGTCAATAAGGATTCTATCTCATAGAATCCTAAGCAAAACCAATTCCTCCTTTGACTTGATCTTTCGCTTAACTTCCAAATATGACTTGGAGGGAGAGAGAGGGGGGGCTTGAAAATTAGAAAAAAAAAATTCTATGAAAAATACCTAAAAAATAGGTATGAGGAGCATTGGGACCAAGGTGGCGCAAGGGGATAGGGAGTCCTAATCACACTAGGACTCCTATTTTGACTTGGTCAAATAAGATCTTTTAACCAAATAGAACTAAGATTAAACCAACCCAATTGAATAAGGCCCTAACTAATTTAAGAACTTAATTAAATCAAATTAAATAAATTTAATTTTGATTTATTTTTTAATCAAATTAGAAAATTGGTTTAATCCGAGTCCTAGTTAGACTAGGACTAGTTCTTCCTTGCGCTTGGCTTATCCAATAAACCAATTGGACTTAATCCAATCAAGTCCAAACCAAATCTAATTAAATTATATTTAATTAGACTTAATCTCAATCTATTGGCTTAATTAAATTAAGTCAATTAGTAATTTAATTGCTAATCAATCCTCCTGCAATACTTGCACTAGGTTAAACATCAATCGTATTGATTGTTTAACCCTAGACCGATTCTTAATCATTGATCAATCATCCGATCAGATTGTAAGCTCTAATATGTGTGACCTCATAGATCTAAACCTAAGCTGATAGTATAGAAATAAATTTTTATACCAGTTGAAGTGACCATCTAGCAATGATATCTGACAGTCAGATAGGTCAAAGGTGTAAAACACCATCCTTAGAACCCATGTGGATATAGTTTCCATATAATTCATCCTCATGACCATAATACTCGTAGGACACATCAGAGTTCAACTATCAACTCTAATTAGATTGTTCACATTATATTTCAAAATACCAAATTCATCTGATGGATTATCCTGGTCAAGGTTTTGCTATATTGAAATACAATGATACATTCTTCTCCAACTCTTGGAGTGGTCAATTCCATCTTGATCACACTTTGACTTTGCAAGTACTTGACTGTACCTAGAAGCCTTTCATTGTTGAATTAAAAATTTAGTTAGTCTGGTGCCAAAGCATAGTGAGTTGCTTGCAAGTCACTGAGGTGATCTCAAGTCTAAGGGATACTTATACCTATATCCCATCAGAGACATTCTCGACAGTAGAATGCTCTGGAGTTGGTCATGTTCAATGATGATGTACCCATACATCTTACCTGTATGCCATACCAGTATCTCCACACACCTTGGTTAAGAGGACAACAGACCTATATGGCATATTGCAACCTATGCTTAATAGACGTTGTCATCCTAATTAACAGCCTATCATTTGATTGTGAACAAATTTAAGGACCAATCGATAAATCCTCTCTTTATCAAAACTAAGAAAATCCTAAGGACTTTATTACAATATCTCAACCATCAATAAGCTGACGATTGGCTTTGGGACATAATTCCCAACAACTTTCACTTGCCCTAAAGACACTCGGCACAGTATCTAATACCCATCTTCAACTTATCATTATCGAACTTCTTGCTTGTCAGGGCTTTATGAAGGGGTTGGCTAGGTTCTCCTTTTCATCGATCTTCTAAAGGTCGATGTCATCATGATCCACGATCTCACAGACCAAATGAAAGCAATGCAGAATGTGCTTTGTTCGCTGGTGTGCCTTCGGTTCCTTTGCTTGAGCTATAGCGCTAGTGCTGTCGCAGTAGAGCAGTACTGGACCATCAATGGAGGGTGCTACTCTAAGCTTAGTGATGAATTTCCTCAGCCACACAGCTTTCTTTGCTGCATCTGATGCTACCATGTACTTTGCTTTGCAAACAGAGTCAGTCATTATATGCTGCTTGGAACTTTTCCAGCAGATGGCTTCACTATTTAGAGTAAAAATATATCCCGACATACTTTTATTATCATCATGATCAGATTGAAAGCTGGAATCTATAAATCCCACAAGCTTCAGATCTGACTCACCATAAATCAACCATTGGTCCTTAGTATTTCTCAAATACTTAAGGATGGTTTTAACCACCTTCTAGTGATTTTCTCTAGGGTTAGATTAGTATCTACTCACTACTCCTAGTGAGTATGCCACGTCTAATCTCGTACATATCATTGCATACATAATAGACCCCACTATCGAAGCATATGAAATTCTACTCATATGCTTTCTCTCTTCAGGAGTTGTCAGACAATCCTTCTTAGAGAGAGAAATTTCTTGGCCTATTGAAAGATAGCCTTTTTTGAAATTCTCCATGCTGAACCACTTCAACATAGTTTCTATGTATGTTGACTGAGATATACCAAGCATCCTTTTAGATCTATCTCTATAGATCTTCATCCCTAGGATGTAGGATGCTTCACCCAAGTCCTTCATGGAGAATTGTGATGACAACTAGACTTTTATTTCTTGTAGTGCAGGGATGTCATTTCCAATTAGGAGAATATTGTCCACGTACAAAATAAGGAATACAACTGCTGAACCATTTGCCCATTTGTAAATATAGGATTTTTCTCCGTTCTTAATGAAGCCATACATTTTGATCACTTTATCAAAATGCATGTTCCAACTCCGAGATGCCTGCTTCAATCTATAAAAGGATCTCTGAAGCTTGCACATCTTGGACTCATTTATGGATCTGAATCCTTCAGGTTGTATCATATACACCTCTATGGTTAGCTCTCCATTTAGAGAAGCTATTTTCACATCCATCTACCAGATCTCATAGTCCAGATAGACAACAATGGCAAGTATGATTCGAATGAACTTGAGCATTGCCATAGGAGAGAACGTCTCATCATAGTCAATACCATAACATTAATGATACCCCTTGGCAACCAGATGGACTTTATAGGTCTCCACCTTTCCATCTACGCCTCTCTTCCTTTTGAAGATCCATTTACACCCAATGGATTTAACCCCATCAGGTGGGTCAACTAATATCCATACATCATTGACCTTCATAGAATTCATTTTGGATCTCATGGTTTCTAGCTATTTCTCAAAGTTGAATCTCTGCATCGCATCCATATAAGTGATCGGATCCTCATCATTCTCATCGAGTTCGATGGGATCATCATCCTAGATCACGAATCTATAGTATCTATCTGGATGGTGGGGTACTCTGTTGGATCGCCTTAATGGTGCGGATTCACTAGGCTTCGAATCTGATCTGATCAAATCCAACTTAGGTTCAACATTCTGTATTGGACTTTCTACCCATTGAACTATCAAGTTCAACCTTAGAGGTAACAGTTCCTTCATCAAGAAACTTCTTTTCCAAAAAGGTTATCCTAAGGCTGACGAACACCTTTGGTTCATCAGCATGGTAGAAATAGTATCCCTTGGTCTCTTTTGGGTATCCTATGAATGTACACTAATCAGACGTAGGTCCAAGTTTATCTGTAACTAACCATTTGACATAAGTCAGACACCCTTAAATTCTAAGGTGTAAAAGTGCTGGCTTACATCCTATCCATATCTCATATGAGATTTTAACTAAAAACTTACTTAGAACCCTATTTAATAGATAATAAGCTGATTTGAGTGCATATCCCTAGAAGGATATCAGCAAACTGGCAAATTCCATCATGGATCAGACCATGTCTAACAGAGTCCGATTCCTCCTTTCAGACACACCATTTAGTTGTGGTGTTCCAGAAGGAGTACATTAGGAGAGAATTCTATTCTCTCCTAGATATGTAAGAAACTCACCAGAAAGGTATTCTCCTCTTCTGTCAGACTGAAGAGTTTTAATACTCTTTTTAGTTTATTTTTCTACTTCACTTCAAAATTGTTTGAATATTTCAAAAGAATCTGACTTATGTTTCATCAGATAGACATATCCATATCTAGATAGATCATCTATGAAGGTGATGAAGTAGACATATCCACCTCTGATACTTGTGCTCATTGATCCACATACATTAGTATGTACTAGATCTAAGAGCTCATTGGCTTGCTTACCTTTTTCAGTGAAAGGTGACTTGGTCATTTTACCAAGAAGACAAGACTCACAGGTTGGAAGTTATTCACAATCATTAACTTCAAGGATTCCCTCTTCAGTCAATCTATTTATCCTGTTCTTGTTTATATGACCTAGCCTATAGTGCCATAAGTAGATATCTGATACACTATCTAATTTAGGATGCTTGCCAGTAGAATAGACTACATTAATAGGTTGTGATAACATATATACACCATTGTTCAATTGTCCATAGAAAGCTGTAATACCATTCACAATGATATTATAAGCTCACTTTTTTATTGAAATTTTATAATTGTTAATAGCCAAAAGGCCTACAAAAATGATATTTAAAAAGAAACTAGGACAGAAATGACAATCACTAAGAACAACGGTATGAGATTCAAATACAAGTTTTAAAATTCTTAAAGCTAGAACTAAAATTGGTCTTCCATCTCCAACGTTCAGGAATCTCTCATCTTGCTCGAATCTTCTACTGACCTGCAACCTCTGCAATGAATTGTAAATATGGTTAGGGCTATCAGTATCCAATACGCAGTCAGTAATATCACAAATAAAAAAATTGCAAGGAGTTATCATATAAATACCATGCCCAGCAATAGCTTGTTTTTTTCTCTATCTGTTCGGATCTAGGGAGGCAATGTATTGAGGACAGTTCCTCTTCCAATGCTTCCGCTTTTTGTAAAAGAAGCATTCGGCTTGACTCTTATCGGGCTTGGTCTTTGGGGTCTAAGCCTGCATAGGTGTCCTAGCATGAATATGCACCTTTTTGGCTTTCTTCTTTTTATTCTTCTTTCCTTTCCCAAAGGATCGAGAATGAGAAGATGAACCTCCTACTAAGTTCACCGACTCCTTATGGAGTTGGTGATCCTTCTCAAAGTTCTAAAGTAACCCCAGTAACCCATGGTAGTCCACTTCAGGCTTTGATATTCTATAATATGTAAGGAATGAGAGATAAGACTTGGGCAGCGAGTTCAGTATTGCATCTTTTTCAAGTTGTTTGTGCAAGAAAAAATCGAGCTTGCTCAAGCGCTCTATCAGCTTAATCACATACAATACATGATCAGTGATAGAGAAACCATCCTGCATTCTGGCATTGAAGATGGCACAACTAGTCTTGTGCCTCTCAACATCATCGAATGTGCCAAAAGAATCCTCCAACACTTGAAGCATTTCGTTTGATTGAGCTATCTCAAACTTGCGACTGAACTCATCACTCATCATAGCCAGCATAATGCAGCGCACCATGGTTCGATCACTGAGCCACTCTGATAAGTATCTCTGACTGTTCCACGTGCAGTGGTAGCTGGCTCCTCAGGTGCAGGATCCATCAGTACATATAGGATCCATTCATGCTCTAGGACAATCTTCAACTTTCGGAATCAGCTATCAAAGTTGGGTCCCACAAACTTATTATTGTCTAACAATGATCAGAGTGATAGAGAAATGGCCATGTCTGCACAAAGGAAAACCAAAATCTAATTAGTAATTGATTCATTAAACCTAAAGATTTAGACTTTAATCAAAAGATTTCTTCCACTATTTTATTTGAATTGATAGCCTCTACCTCCAATTTGAGAAATTATCCTAATTTCTTAGTGGATACTAGAATCCACAAAGATTGTACATAAGTCCAATTTTGATTGGTCCATCCATATATATCTAAGGATAGGTTCATAACCAATTATTTCTCTAAATAACTTTCAGTAATTAAATTTTGCCCTAGATCCTCATCAGTTGGCTTTAGTCTTCTTAGAAAAGGGTCCAATTAGATCCAACCATTAACATGACCATACTTGGCCCATCCAACCAATGAATGATCAGGCCCAACTTTGGTTGGCCCACCTGACCACCATTTAAAAAGATGTATCCAAGAGATCATATAATGAATGATAATTCCATCAACCAATAAGCACTAGGCCTTTGGGCCTCCAATGATTATCCAACTGATGGACCTATTATCATCCACTTTAATGGATGGCTATGATTCAATTATCATATAACTATTTCATTTTAGGGACCTAATAATTTTAGAGGATTTATTTATAGAAGTGAGTATGTTAGATTAACTAGCTTGTCATGATCCTCCTACTAACTTTACTAAGTCAGCTTAAGGGAGACCATTAATAGGTTGGTCTAGGAGCACCTAAATCAGTCAAATTGATTTACCTAGTTGACATGGGTTAGCTCGAATAGTCAAGCGATCCAATCAAAACATAATCTCACCAAGAGGCCAAGTAAGTTCTATCAGTGGAAGGATCTGCCAGGCTTGCCTTAGACACCATAAAAAATGGCCAGGTAAATGGACTACCAATTAAAAACTATTGGTCTAATTTACCTTAGACACCAACTGGTTTAATTAGTTTCAGTTAGATCAACCTAATAGTTCGTGCTAGACCGTGTAGCCAAAAATCAAGTCCATTTTGGGTCTTGTTAAAGACATGGACTTGACCAACTACAACTATTGTAATTGATCTAGAGAATCCTTGACTTAATCTAAGGCAACAATTGATTAGATTTAGTCAATTCTCTAATTAAGTCTATTCTTTAATCTAACCCTAGGTCTAACCCAATTAATGGACCTAATCTCCACTAACCCATTTAACCAAATGTGTTATGATTTGTATCCTAGGAACTTCAATTCACAAACCTAGATACTAATCAATCAACTTCTTAATTCTCAATTAAGTTTTAGGCTGAGGGTTAGGGTTCGACTTTTCAAAAATAATTTTCATATTTGTAAAATATTTTTACAATATGGTTCTATCAACCAAGTTGCATGTTTGATTCATAATCAATATACAAGTAAAATAAATATAAAACTACCTTAGATCTAATCTAAACAGATTCATATAATTAAAAAATTTTTAATAATAATCAATCATAAATTTCTCTAGATCAAATCTAATATATTTATGATGATTAAAATTAGATTAAAATATTTTTAATATTGATCATAAAATCATACCAATTGAAGGAACCAGATCTAGGATTTCATAGGTAGATCTTGAAACTTTTTCAAGATCTTGCAGCGAAAGATTTAAATAAATTTAAAATTTATTTAAACAAGCATGTAAATACCTAGATCTTAGATCTATTACATGATTAAGGTATGATATTAAATCAAAAATTAAAATTAAATAAGAAAGAAAAAGGTTGATCAAATCAATCAAGATTTACACTACATCAAATGTAAGTATGAAGTTTATAGATCAGATCTATTACCTGAGTAAGTTTAGATGTCCTAACTTACTGATCTAGGCTTGAGGATGAAGTCATGAGACACACATGCATTCGGCCTCTAGGAGTCATCCACACGAGCCTACGATCTCTGATCTAAAGTCTGATGCAGAAAATCAGTACAGCATGCTAGTACTGTTCTGATCCTTCTTCAATGGTCGATCCGATGCTTTCTTCTTTAAAATTTGGACTCTCCAAAATATGAGAAGGAATATGAGAGTTTGCTGATTTGAGACTCTCTCAAAAAAACTCAAAAGAAAGGAGGAGAGAATGAAAATAAAGCAGCCCTAGAAGAAGACCCTCTTCTTCTTCTCTTTTTTCTCACCTAGACACCTAGTCTTGTGCCTATGGAACCCTCATGCACAAGGATCCTCTTCCTCTGATTTTTACACACCCCAAACCTATCCCAGAGATATATATGTCATAAAAAAATTAGAATAAAATTCATCCAATAAATTAGGAAAAAGAAGAGTCCAAGTTAGGTCAAATTTTTAGACTAGGAATATCCAAACATAAAAAATTATTGGGGTGCCCAAATCTTGGGTGCCTCCTCTACAATTTTTGGCGTGGACCAACAAGGGAGGGTGCACAAAAAAGGAGATTATTTTCATAAAATAAGAGAAGAATTAATTAAAAGAGGGGGCGGCATTCAAGGGAAGATATTTTGGTCAACAAGGATTCTATCTCATAGAATCCTAAGCAAAACCAATTCCACCTTTGACTTGGTCTATAACCTAACTTTCAAATATGACTTGGAGGGAGAGAGGGGGCATGGAAATCAAGAAGAAAGAGATTTTTCATGAAAAATATCTAAAAAATAGGTATGGAGGGCGTTGGGACCAAGGTGGCACAAGGGGATAGGGAGTCCTAGTCACACTAGGACTCCTATTTTGACTTGGTCAAACAAGATCTTATAACCAAATAAAATCAAGATTAAACCAACTCAAATAAATAAGATCCTAACCTATTTAAGGATTTAATTAAATTAGATTGAATTAAATTTAATTTTTTATTTATTTTTTAATCAAATTAAAAAATTGGGTTAATCTGAGTCCTAGTTAAATTTGGACTAGTTCTTCCTTGCACTTGACTTATCCAATAAACCAATTGAACTTGATCCAATCAAGCCCAAACTAAATATAATTAAATTATATTTAACTAAACTTAATCTCAATCTATTGGCTTAATCAAATTAAGCCAATTAGTAATTCAATTGCTAATCGATCATCCTACAATAGTTGCACCAGGTTAAACATCAATCGTATTGATTGTTTAATCCTATAATGATTCTTAATCATTGATCAACCATCCGATCAGATCATAAGCTCTAATGTGTATGACCTCATAGGTTCAAACTTGAGCTAGTAGCATAGAAATAAATTTTTATACCAATCGAAGTGACCATCTAGCAGTGATACCCGATGATCGGATAGATCGAAGGTATAGAACACTATCCTTAGAACCCACGCAGATATAGTTTTCACATAATTCATTCCCTTGACCAAAATGCTCATAAGACACATCATAGTTCAACTACCAACTTTGATCAGGTTGTCCATATTATATTTCAAAATACCAAATCCATCTGATGGATTATCCTGGCCAAGGTTTTGCTATATCAAAATACAGTGATACATTCTTCTCCAACTCTTGAAGTGATCAATTCCATCTTGATCATACTTTGACTTTGCAAGTACTTGATGATGCCCAGAAGCCTTTCATTGTTGAATTAAAAATTTAGTTAGTCCGGTACCAAAGTATAGTGAGTTGCTTGCAAGTCACTAAGATGATCTCAGGTCTAAGTGATACTTATATCTATATCTCATCAGAAATATTTTCGATAGCAGAATGCTCTGGAGTTGGTCATGTTCAATGACGATGCATCCATATATCTCACCTGTATGTCATACCAATATCTCCACATATCTTAGTTAAGAGGACAACCAACCTATATGGCATATAGCAACCTATGCTCGATAGATGTTGTCATCCTAATTAACAGCCTATCATTTGGTCATGAATAAATTTAAGGACTAATCGATAAAACTTCTCTTTATCGAAACTAAATAGTCCTAAGGACTTCATCACAATAATGGAGTTCATTAGAAGATGTAAACTTATGATGAAAAAAGATGTTAAAATATTTTTTATTAATTAATAAATTAGTTATAATATCTCAACCATCAACAGACTGATGATTGATTTTGGAACATAATTTTTAACATTATTTGCATATACTCAAAAGTTTTGTCATCATTAAAAAGGAAGAGATTGTTGACCCAAAGATTGATTTTGATGATGACAAAGAATTTTGAGTATAAGTTATAAAGTCTAACTATATTATGAGGATGTGTAGTTGTAAATTTTAAGTGCTCACAAACATCAAGTATGCTAATTCATCCAAATGAAGATTAATGACTCAAGATTTTTTTAAAAAAATACTAAAATGGATACAGCTTTCAAGAGCTCAAAATGAAGATTAAATCAAGACATAAAGGATAAGTCTAATCTATAAAGTAATTTAGAGAAGAAAGGATCAAAAATAGTCTTTGGCATACTTGGCATGCAAACTAGGCCAATCTAGTCTGAGACTGAGCCATCCTAGTCTCAGTGGAAGTAGAAAATAGAAAGGATAGAAAGTTAAATTTTTGTGATCCAGGGGACTGAGCCAATCCAGCTGAAAACTAAGCTAATCTAGTGAAAATAGGCTGACCCAGTCAGAAAGTGAGCCATCCTAGTCTCAAAAAATAGAAGAAGATAGAAACAGTATTTCAAGATTTCTAAGACTAAGCCAACCCAGTCGAAAACTAAGCCGACCCAGTTTGGACTGAGTTGATCCAATTTAAAACTGAGCCAACCCAGTGCCTGTAACGACTAGTTTCCAATTCTATAGCTTTTCACTCCACACATCTTCCAATGGCTATTTTAGATCGTCCAATAGCTAGATCACTTCTAGAAGCCTATGATGATGACTTGGAATGGTAGAAAACCTCAAGGATACTTAAAAAAACACTTGAAGTATTAAGAGAAAGCTTTTGGAGAGTTTATTGGGTATCCATTAAGAAAGCAAGAAGAGTGAGCTAAAAATAGTAAGGAGTGATTTCCAGACATTCTTTATCATCCCAACATCCTCAAATCTGATAGAAGTTAGGCCATCATTATTGAAGATTATCTCCTACTTTTTCAAGCATTCAAAGAGAAGAAATCAATCCTATAAGCAAAGCAATCCAGATTTTCTTCTCTTGGATTTTATAGAGTTTATTTTAAATTATAATTTTATATTTTATTTTAAGTTTCTTGGGATGAGAAATTTGGATTGGTCCAAGTCTCGAGTTGGTCATTGTATTGGTTTGATTGATGAGCTAAGGGTAAAATCAATCGGGGTTGATTGTTAGTTTGAAGAAAAATAATCACTTATAAGATTTTGATTGGTAATCCAGGAAAAATCAACTAGGTTGATTATGAGTCTGAAAAATAATCATGTACGATTTTGGTTAATGAGCTAGGAAAAATCAACTAAATTTGATTGTGAGCCCAAAAAATAATTGGACTATAATTCTTATTAAGAATTATAGTTAAATTCCCACGGATTATACTTGGGGAGTGGATGTAGGTGTTGAGTTTGGCACCGAACCACTATAAAATTTGTGTGTCTGTGATTATATGCTTTTGCTCTATTACTTTTATTCACTACACATTATGTAGCTAGTTTCATCTAAATACTTAATTAGTTTTGCTCATATCTTAAGCTTATATTTTAGAAACCCAATTCACCCTTCCTCTTTGGTAGCCATACCTGGGCAACACCTACGCAAAACATTGCATAGGTAAATTTTCCATCGATAAAATCTATGTCTGTAAAAGGACAAGTGTGGTGCTCTCAAGTCTTGGAAGATCGTGAAGGAGTCATGGTGGTGGCTCCTGAAGGCTAGGATTGGCCGAAGATGTATCAACAAAGATAAAAAAGCTGGCACATAGTCGGACTAGCTTGGATACGCAATCGAATCAGCTCGATCTGAGATTGAGCTGGCTTGGCCCATATCCGAGCCAGCTATCTCAAGCAGATAAAAGATATGGTTCAGAGAGATGCAGTCAAGCCAGCTTGGCTTCTGACCGAGCTAGCTCGACGGTGGCAAATAGATCTGGATGGATTTTCTATTTGATCTTAGATTAGATCTAATCCAAGAAGTCTTAAGGCCTAGTATGAGAGGTCTTAAGATGACTAATTTATGTATTGGGCTAGATCTTTAGTTTAGGGGATGAGAGCATGCAAGCAATGGGTTTACATGGACTTGGGTGAGTATTTTCATGTATGGGTTAGCCGAGGAGAGTTTTTTTTAAGGCTGAGTCATGTTGACTTAGGATGTCTATATATATACTTGTATATGTAGATTATGGATAAGAGAATGAATTGAATTTCTTTTCTTTCTAAAACCCTAGCTTTCTCTCTTTCTTACTCTGCTATCATCTCATCTTCTTATCATCTGATCTTTATCTTTCTCACTATCATCTCTAACTTGCTTCCTTAGAGTTGGTAGAAGGTACAAGGATTTTCACAGATCTTAGAATAATTCATAACAAGTTGTATCAGAGCCAAGTTGTATGGAAGAAGGAGAAGACACCTAAAAGTTGAAGATTTTTAGGTGCTGTGAATTCAGCAAGGTCTTGTTAAGGTATTTCTCAAATTTCTTGGATCTGTGTTGCATTTTTTTGGCTTGGATCTAGCCATGGAAAGCAATGTGAAGGTTGATTTTGAAAAGTTTGATGGAAAAAAAAAAAATTTCATATGAAAAGTTCATGTGGAAGATCTTCCGGTTCAAGCTGAATTGGATCAAGACTTGGAAGAAAAGCCTGAAGGGATGTTAGATCATCAGTGGATGTCTCTAGAAAAGAAGGCCTGCTCTATGATCAGAGGATGCTTATCAAATGTGGCACTCTATTCAATTTTAGAGGAGAGAACCCCAAGAGGCTTGTGGTCGAAGTTGCAAACCATGTATATGGGTAAGAATATATACAACAAGTTAATATTGAAGAAGAGACTATACAGCCTTCGGATGTAGAAAGGCAGAGATGTCTTTGGACACATCCAAAAATTCGATCAGATGTGCAACGAGTTGCTGAATATTGGAGTGAAAATGGAGGAAGAAGATAAATTATTGCTTCTATTATGCTCATTGCCCTTGTCCTATGATTCATTGATGATGATGCTGCTTTATGGTAAGAAGACCCTAGAGTATGAAGACATGGTCTCAGTATTGCAAACCAATGAACAATAGGAGAAGTTGACCAAGGAAGGTGTTCCTTAGGAGGGCTTGACCATGGGGAAGAGATCTGAAAGATCAAGGGAGAGAGGCAAGTCAAGGAGATGATCAAATTCCCGAAAGAGCAAGAATATAAAGGAAAGCTAGATGCTACAAGTACAACGAGATCGAGCACTTCAGGCGTGATTGCCCATAATGGAAGAACAAAAAGGGAGAAAAGAGTGGATTTGATGCACTGTGTATAGTGACTGATAGTGAGGTGGAGGATGACCTCTTGTTTGTATCAGATGGTCATAGAAGATACACAAATGTATGGACCCTGGATTCAGCCTATGCGCATCACTACACCCCAAACCAGTCTTGGTTTATCTCATATACCAAGATTGATGAGGGGAGTGTGACACTTGAAGATGATCACACTTATAGAGTCACTAGTATTGGAAGCATCCGGGTGAGGATGTTTGATGGGATGGTGCGGACTCTCATAAATGTGAAGCACATCCCAAATTTGAAGAAAAATCTTATGTCACTGGGCTATCTAGAGTGGAGCGGCTATAGCTTTACCAATCATACTGGGAGTGAAGTTCTCAATATCTCCAAAGGTGCTATGATGGTGATGAGGGGTAGGAGGATGGAGAGCAACTTCTATAAGTTGGTTGAATCTATTGTGATCGAAAAATCTGATACAGCGATAGCAGCGCAGGATCAGCAGGAGGCTTATCGATTGTGGCACTACTGCCTAGGCCACATGGGTGACCATGAGATGAAGGAGATGAGCAAACATGATCTGATTTCAAATCTGGATGGACGTGTTAAAGAAGTATGTGAGTCATGTCAAATGGATAAATAAAGGAGAGTACAGTTTGTCGTCAGTTCAACCTACAGTGTAGCCCCACTAGAACTGGTTCACACTGATGTGTGGAGGCAGGCTCCATTTCTGGCTAGAAATGGAGCGAGATACTTCTTGATCTTTATAGATGATTTCTCAAAAAAGGTATGGGTCTATTTCATGAAGGAGAAATTAGAAGTCTTCACCAGGTTCAAGGTGCAGAAAGCTGAGGTGGAGAAGGAGATAGGTCAGAACTTGAAGTGTCTATGGTTAGACAATGATGGAGAATACACCAGCAAAGAGTTCCAAAGCTTTTGTCAGGAGCTTGGTATCGAAAGGCACTTCTTGATAAAAGAAACTTCTCAATAAAATGGGATGGTTGAAAGAATTAACAAAATTCTTTTGGAAAAGGCACGATGCATGAGGCTGCAGGCAGGGCTTGCAAAGGCATTCTGGATTGATATAGTAAATGTAGCCTGTTATCTAGTAAATCATTTGCCTCATACAAAGTTAGATGGTGGTATTCTAGAGGAAAGATAGTCTGGAAGGAAGATTGGGCTGAGCCATCTAAGGGTTTTTGGGTGCATGGCTTTTGTGCACGTTGGTGTTGATGAGCGGAGCAAGTTAGATGCCAGATCATGAAAGATGATGTTCTTAGGATATCTATGAGGAGTTAAGGGATACCGACTATGGAATCCCTTGGAGAAGAAGGTTGTCATTAGTAGGGATGTCACCTTTGATGAAAATTTAGTTCTTTAAAGGCGAGATGGCATGAAGGAGCAGCAGATGCAGCAGAAGGTCCAGTAGGGCAGTGCTAGATAGTTAACATCTTACTCTATTTTTTCACTTGCAGGTGCATCAGGAGGACTTGATATTCAGATGGAGCACTCACCGGAGGTGTCTCCATAGGTGGAGAGAGCTCGGATAGGTAATGAAAGCCAGGAGGCCCAGCAGGAGCAAGCTGGATCTAGGATGGATATCGGGGTTGCACTGCATAAGCCCAAAAGGAACATCAGACAATCGAAATGATACAGCTTCAAAGATACACTGTCATATGCTTTAGTGATAGAAAACGGGAACCTATACACCTATGAGGAGGCTATGGATAGCCAAGATAGAGAGAGATGGGTCCAAGCAATGTCTGAGGAGATGTAGCCTCTCCACAAGATTGAGACATAGCGTTTGGTATAGTTGCCATGAGAAAAGAAATCCATTGATTGTAAGTGGGTTTACCAACACAAAGAGGGGCCTTCAGAGTAGGGAGGTGTCAGGTATAAGGCATGGTTAGTGGCCAAGGGATACTCCCAAAAAAAAGCATCGATTTTAGCAAAGTATTTTCTTCTATTGTCAAGCATACTTTCATTAGAATGTTGCTGAGCATTATGGCAGCTCAGGACTTGGAGCTGAAGTAGATGGATGTCAAGACGGTATTCCTCCATGGGCATTTGGAGGAGAGCATTTATATAGAGTAGCCACTAGGGTTCCAAAAGTCAAGAGTAGAAGGAAAGATCTATTTGTTGTAGAAATCATTGTACGGGCTAAAGCAATTGCCAAGATAATGGTACAAGTGATTTGACTCATATGTGAGGAGCATTAGACTTTTCAGGTGCAAGTATGACTCTTGTGTATATGTTAAATCTTTGGAGGATGAGTCTAGGATATTTCTACTCTTGTATGTGGATGACATACTTATAGCATGCAAGAGTAGGAAGGTTGTGCAGGAACTAAAGGTAGCCTTATCTCAAAAGTTTGAGATGAAGGATTTGAGGCCTGCAAGAAAGATCTTAGGCATAGAAATCTTCAAAGATCGAGCCAAGAGGATGCTGCATTTATCTCAGATAGGCTACATCAGAAAGCACTTGGAGAGATTTTGGATGAAGGAAGCAAAATCGATGGAGCTGCCACTATCGGATACTTCAGACTCTCAAAGATGATGTCACCACAGACTGAGATGTAGGCTTAGAAGATGGAGAGAACACCGTATGCCTCTAGTGTAGGAAGCTTAATGTATGCCATGGTGTGTTGTAGACTAGATATCGTCCATGCAGTGAGCCAGGTCAGTAGGTTCATGGTACAGTCTGGTAAAGAGCACTAGCGAGCACCAAAGTGGATCTTCAGGTACTTGGTGGGTATTGTTGGAGTTGGCATTTGCTATGGACAGCAAGATGGAACTGAGAAACTTTCTAATTTGTCTAAGGAAGCTTGGGGGTAGATAAATTGATTTGTGGATGTGGATTTTGATGGAGGCATGGACACTCGATGGTCAATGATAGGCTTTATGTTTAGCCTATTTACAGGTCCAGTCCCATGGAGATCATGCTTGTAATCCATCACATCCTTATCTACAATTGTGGTAGAATACATAGGTGTTATGGAGGAAGCAAAGGAGGCTCTATGGTTGAAAGGATTGGCATTGGAGATGGATCTCATATAGGAGGCTGTCAGGATGCACTATGATAGCCAGAGTGCACTGTTACTTGCTCAGAACTCTATCTACCATGCAAGGATGAAACACATCGACATCAGGTACCACCAAATTAGAGAGCTTGTGGAAGAAGGTGAAGTAAAGTTGGTGAAAGTCCACACCAAAGAGAACCCAACAAACACACTAACAAAAGTTCTTTCTCGGGATAGCTTTCATAAATGTATGAAATCGATGTATCTAATGGACAGGATAGACTTGCCTCAAGCCTTGGGGCACCAAGGTGGAGATTGAAAGGGTAAGTGTGGTACTCCCAAGTCTTGAAAGATCGTGAAGGAGTCAAGATGGTGGCTCCTGAAGGCTAGAATTGGCCGAAGATGTATCAGCAAAGATAAAGAGACTGGCACACAATCGGGCTGGCTTAGATATGCAGCCAAGCCGGCTATCTCAAATAGACAAAAGACATGATTCAGAAAGACGCAATCGAGCCTACTCGGCTTCTGACCAAGCTAGCTCGACGATGGTGAACAAATCTAGATAGGTTTTTTGTTTGGTCTTGGATTGGGTCTAATCCAAGGGATCTTAAGGCCTAGTATGAGAGGTCTTAGGTGGCTAATTCATGTTAGGTCTTTAGTCCATGGGATGAGAGCATGCAACGCATGGATTTACATAGGCTTGGGTGAGTGTTTTCATGTATGGGTTAGCCGAGCAAAGGTTTTTTTAGGATTGAGTCGTGTTGGCTCAAGGTGTCTATATATATACTTGTATATGTAGATTATGGATAAGAGAATGAATTGAATCCCTTTTCTTCCTAAAACCCTAGCTTTCTCTCTTTCTCACTCTGCCACCGTCTCATCTTCTTGTCATTTAATCTTTATCTTTCTTGCTATCATCTCCAACTTGCTTTCTCAGAGTTGGTAGAAGGTACAAGAATTTTCATAGATCCTAAAATAATTCATAATAATTTCTTGTAGTGGCAGTAGCCAGCGATGACCGAGACTCCCTTTACTTTCAATTGGATGTTGGTGCCAGTCAAGAGGCCGCATAGTCAAAGGCAGGGGAAAGCTCAAGCAACTTCTATTGAAATTGAGGCTCCAACTAGATTGACAGAGTTCTTCAACATCCAAGACTTAGTTGGAGATTCAACCCTGATAAATCCGACACTAGCGAAGCAATTGGTTGAAGCAATTCTTCTTCTAGTTAATAGATGGAGTTGGAAGAGTCAGACATTAGCCGACATGTTTTCTTCCTTCTACTCCTCCCTGATCTCGGTATGTCATTATCTTCTTTAAAGTTATTTCTTTTCTTCTATACTAATTTTCTTTTCTTTTTAGGTGGCCCATAACATGTCGGTGCTCGAAAGAGGCTTTTGATCATATGCCAACATTCGATAGGGGTGGTCTGACAAGGCAAAGGCGGCCATTGTGGAAAAGAATGCCACCCTTGAGCACCTTTAGGCCATGACTGACCATGAGAGGGAGGCAAAGGAGTAGGAGGAGAAGTTGGCAAAAGAAATCTCCAACTTGAAGGCCAAGCTAGAGTCAACTCGTGCCGACTTGGGATTGGCAAATTTGGAGTTAGAGTCGGCGCACTCGAAATTAAAGTAGGCACACTCTAAATTGGAGTTGGCTCAAGTTGATCATGAGTCGACTGACTAGACTATTAAGACTCAAGAGTCTCAAATTTGGAGGAAGAGGCATGATGTCAATCGACTTTGGAAGGAGCATGATGGTTATGCTTGGGAGCTGGAGGAGGAGCAGAAAAAGCATCAATCCCTTCAGTTAGAGATGGAGTCGGTTTGGGCGACTATCAGTCGAGTATAGGAGTAGGCTATCAAAGAATTTTGAGGTTCAAAAGACTTCAAGGAGGAGCTTCTTGTGGGTAGTCATCTTGCTTACTTGACTAGATATGAAGACAGCAGAGACGCGGTTGGTAAAGTTTATCCAAATCTAGATTTGAGCCACATCGCTATTCCCAATTCTGATGAAGACATTGCCGATGAAGATGATGAGTCGGTTGAAGTTGCTCTAGTTGAAGAGGTCCCAGCTGAAGAAATGCTGACTAAACATGCATTGACTGAACAAGCGAAAGTCATTGCAGATCCTGCTTCGACTTCTAAAAGTGCTATTTTAGAGCCTCCTCCAACTTTCGAAGAACTTGCATCAGTAATGGCCATTATAGATGCAGTCATAGTAGAGGACACTGATCAATGATCGATTTAGATTTTGTATATTTTCCTTTCTTTCATTTTTATTGTCGGATAAAATCCGACTTTGTAATTTGACTTCAGCCAAATTTGTAGAAGTTTTTAACATCAATGAAATAAAATTTTCTATGTCTAAAACTTTCTTTCTGTTGAAATTTTCTAAGTGTTGTATTTCATGCTTTCATCAATGGCCAAATATTAGTTTTCTTACCGAATAGTAGAAATAACCATCGAAGATGCCGTTTAACCAAATTGTAATCGATTAAAACTTAGGCACTTAATTCTTTTAGTTTTGATAAACGAGGGGTAAGCCAAATATCTTTCGACTAACCAGAGTCAAGTTGGTATATTTTCACTAAGTTGATGTGGGCATTGAATTTCGCTCAATCTTGGTTGAGTCAGCATAATATTCTGCTTAGCCATGGCTAAGCCAGCATAATATTTTGCTCAACCATGATCAAGTCGACATATTGTTCTGCTTAACAGCAGCTATGTTGGTGTAACTTTAAGTCATCCGATTATAAGTCATCCATGAGTCTCATCCAATTTTTAGTTGCATAATTGATCCTTAGTCAGTTGTATGAACTTTTTAACTATTCATCGATCGAAAATCATTTGAACGACATATTATTTGCTACACATTGCTTAGTCGAATTGAAGAGTGAAATCCAATCATTTTATTACCATACAATCGTATAACTTCAAGACAACTTCATTGATAAAATCTTAAGATTGTCTACATTCTAGGTTCGTGGAATAGCTGTTCCATCAAGGGTCTCCAATCGGTAGGCGCCCGAGCAAAGAGTCTCGATTACTCTGTAAGGTCCTTCCCAATTTAGAGATAACTTTTCTTGATCCAAAGGTTTTGAAACTTCAGGTTTTCTTAAGACTAAGTCTCCTAGGAGGAATACCTTCAGTTTGACTCTTGCATTATAATATCGAGTGACTCTTTGTCAGTATCCAACCATCTGAACTTGAGCTTCTTGTCAAATTTCAGAAAGCAGATCTAAGTTAGCTCTTCTTGATTTGGAATTATTTGGTTTGGCATAGTTTTCGACTCTCAAGGATGGTAAACTGATTTTCACCAGAATTACTACTTCGATTCCATATGCAAGGTTGAATGGTGATTCTTCTATTAGAATGCGAAGAGTTGTCCGATATATCCATAGGATTGAATGTAATTCTTCTACTCGAGGTCCTTTGCTTCATTCAGTCATGTTTTGATTCCATGTAGAATGGTCCAATTCATGATCTCCGCTTCACCGTTTGATTGGGGATGGCCGACTGATGTGAGTTTGTGCATTATATGAAACTTCACACAAAACTCTCTGAACTTTTGATTGTCGAATTGATGATCATTGTCAATGATTATTGTGTGCGGTAGCCTGACTCTATATATGATTGATTTTTGAATAAAGTCTTTCATCTTGCTTTCAGTGAATTATGCTATTGGTTCGGCTTTCACCTATTTGGTGAAGTAATCCACTACAACCATCAAATTTTTTTTTGATTAGATGCTAGAGGAAAAGGGCTGAGGATGTCCATCCCCTACTGTATGAATGGCACTGGTGTGATGATGGATATCAGTCGACTGATTGGTTGATATTGAATGTTAGCATATTTCTGATATGGGTCGCACCTCCGAACAAGATCGGCTGCATCTTTTTTCATAGTAGAGCAATAATATCCTTATCGTAGAGTCTTGTAGGCTGGAGACTTGCCCCCCAAGTGATTTTTATAAATTTCTTCATGGGCTTTTTGAAGGGTACAGTCAGCATCGATTGGCCTTAAGCATTTGAGCAATGGAAGTGAAAATATTTTTTTATAGAGATTCCCTCATTAAAATATATTATGAAGCGGTCAATCTGAGATGTTTTGCTTTCGACAAATCTTTAGGCAAGGTTCCATCGATGAGATACTGGATGATCGGATCCATCCAACTAGGTTCATTATTTATTTATAGCACTTCATCAACTTTATTGATACTCGACTATTTCAGGTATTTGATGAACGTTCGGCCAAGCAGGTTAGAACAAGTCATTGCAAGTTGAGAGAGTGCATTGATTCGAGCATTTTTTGTTCTTGGGATGCATGAGATCTCAAAATATTTAAAGGTCGATATGAGATCTTTTACTTTCTAAAAGTATTTCACCATAGTCGCATCTCTAGCTTCATATTCATCCTTGACATGTACAGTTATTAATTGTGAGTCAGTGAAAACCTTCAAATTATTAACATCGAGCTCCTTGGCAATTTTCAATCTAGCTAGCAGTGCTTCATATTCGGCTTGATTATTTGATGCTTTGAATTTGAACCAAAGGGCATATTTGATAATGGTCCCTTCAGAGTTGATGAGGATGAGACCGGCTCCACTTCCTTAGGCATTGAATGCTCCATCTATTGGAAAACATATTTCAAAGTCAATCATCAGCCTGTTAATAGTTATGCCATCTTATAATTATAATTGATTTATTATTAAATAAAATATATTTTTGATATTTTCATCATAAAGTCTACATCTTCTAATGAACTTCATTATCATGATGAAGTCCTTACGACTATTTAGCTTCGATAAAGAAAGAATTTAACGATTAGTTCTTAAACTATTCATGACCAAATGATATGCTGTTTATAAGGATGACAATATTTATCGAGCATAGATTGTTGTGTGCCATATGGATTGGTTGTCCTCTTAACCAAGGAGTATGGAGACATTGGCATGGCATATAAGTGAGATGTATGGGTACATCATCATTGAATATAATCAACTCTAGAGCATTCTACTATCAAGAATTTCTCTAATGGGATATAGGTATAAGTATCCCTTAGACTTGAGATCACCACAGTGACTTGTAAGCAACTCACTGTGCTTTGGTATCAGACTAACTAAATTTTTAATTCAGTGATGGAAGATTTTTAGGCATTATCAAGTACTTACAAAGTCAGTGAGTGATTAAGATGGGATTGACCACTCCAAGAGTTGGAGAAGAATGCATCATTATATTTCAATATAGCAAAAACCTTGGCCAGGGTAATCCATGAGATGGATTTAATATTTTAAAATATAATATGAATGACCTAATCGAGGTTGATAGTTAAACTCTAAGGTGTCCTATGAGTATTTTGGTCAAGAAGATAAATTATACAAAAACTATATCCACATGGGTTCTAAGGATGTTGTTCTACACATTCGACCTATTTGACCATTGGGTACCATTACTAGATGGTCACTTTGATTAGTATAGAAATTTATTTCGATGCTACTGGCTTAGGTTTGGACCTATAGGGTTACATACATAAGAGTTCTCAATCCGATTGGATGGTTGATCGATGATTAAGAATCATTCTAGGGTTAAACATTTAATATGATTAATGTTTGACCTAGTGCAAGTGTTGTAGGAGGATCGATTAGCAATTTAATTGCTAATTGACTTAATTTAATTAAACCAGAGGATTAAGATTAATTTTAATTAAATATAATTTAATTAAATTTAGTTTGGGCTTGATTGGATCAAGTCTAATTGGTTTATTGGATGAGCAAATTGCAAGGAAAAACTAGTCCTAGTGCAATTAGGACTTATATCAATCCAATTTTTAATTTGATTAAAAAATTAAATTAAAATTAAATCTAATTTAATCTAATTTAATTAGATTATTAGTTGGACTAAGACCTAATCTAATTAGTTTAATTAAATTATAATTTAATTTGATCCAAGGATCAAGTTGGACCAAGTCAAACTAGGAGTCCTAGTGAGATTTGGACTCCTATCTCCATGCGCCACCTTAGCCCCAACGCCCCCCATGCCATTTTTGTTAGATTTTTTCATGGAAATATTTCTCTCTAGATGTTCATGCACACCCCCTTACTCCCTTTATCTCAAATATGGTATTTAGATATTGTGATCAAGTCAAAAGAAGAGTTTGAGTTGATTTAAACTCTATGAGATAGAGTTTTGAGAAATCAAAACTCCTTCCTATTTTGTGTCGCCCACATCCCTATTTTTCCTCTTAAATTTTTCTGACTTTTAGAGGCCTTTTTGTGTGACATTACTTGGTACTCCACACAAAAAATAAAGGAGAGGGCACCTAAGAGTTGGGCACCCCAAGTCTAGCCCTGTTTGGATAACCCTTGACTAGGTATTTGACCTAGTCAAGGATTCCTCTTTATCTCTTTATATAAAATAAATTTTGACTTATTTTTTTGAAGATTACACATCTAAGAGAGGTGATTTATGGAATGAAAAATCTTAGAGAGAAGCCTAGGATGTGGGATTTTGCAAAGGCACCAATCAAGGTACTTTGGTGAGTGAAGAAAGAAGAAGAAAAGGGTCTTCTTCTAGGTTTTTTCTTCCACTCCTATTCCTCCATCTTTATGAGTGTTTGAGAGGTGTCTCAGCATCACAAATCATCTTTCTTGACTTTATAAAGTTGAAGAGTTCATGCTTGAAGGAAAGAAGATCCAGATCGATCATTGGAGAAGGATTAGCATAGTACTAGCATACTATGCTAATTTTCGGGCATCGAACTTCAGATCTGCAATCGAGAACTCATGTAGACAACTCATAGAGGCTGGACACATGTGCGGCTTGGAGCAACCATCTCAGGCCTAGATCAACAAGTTAAAGAACTCGAGATTCAAAGCTAAGGGTGTTCTGATCTCCCTATACATGTCTAGATCTGATCTAGAGTAGTCTGTTGTTGATATGATTAATATGCAGTTCTTTTAATATTTTATTTTTTGATTTAATAGCATGTCTTAATCATATAATAGAATCCTATATCTAGATTTTATATTATATTATTTATGATTTAATATGATTAATTCATCTTTTTTACTATAATTTTGAAAAAGTTTCAAAAGCTAACCCTAGAACCATAGATTGGTTCCTACAATTGGTATCAGAGCCAGGTTCATTTATTACATGATTTATGCATGATTAGATTATAATTTTAGATTATATCTAATTTTTAATTTTATGAATAAATCTAAAAATAAAATTTTAGATTGCACGTGCTGTAAGGTTGTCCTACTATAAGGTTTACCCCTTATAGTGAAGAGGAAGGTTGTCCTAGTGCATGCGGATCTAAAATCTTGATCATAAAATTTTAGGTTAGATCTAAAAAATTTTATGATCTGATTAAAAGAGTTTTAATTTTATTTTTATTATCATAAATGTGTTAGACCTGATCTAAGATGTTTTATGATTAATTAGAATTGAAATGGTTTTAATTTTATGAGCATGATTAGATTAGATCTAAAATAGTTTTCATGTTTGTTATATGTGCATATTGATTATGAATCAAACCTACAACTGGTTGATAGAACCATATTGCAAAAATCTTTTACAAATATGAAAATTATTTTTAAAATATTGAAATCCAACCCTTAGCCCAAAACTTAATTAAGAATTAAGAATTGATTGATTAGGATCTAGGATTATGAATTGAAGATCCTAAGACATAAATCATAACACATTGGGATAATAGGTTAGTGGAAATTAGGTCCATTAATTGGGTTAGACCTAAGGTTAGATTAAAGAATGGACTTAATTAGAGAATTGACTAAATCTAATCAATAGTTGTCTTAGATTAGATCAAGGATTCTCTAGATCAATTACAATAATTATAGTTGGTCAAGTCCAAGTCTTTAATGAGAACCAAGATGGACTTGATTCCTGGCTAAGCGATCGATCCCAAAATTACTAGGTTGGTCAAGTTGAAACTAATAAACTAGATGGTGTCCAAGGTAAGTTTGGCAGTCTAATCAATGATTTTTAATTAAAAGCTACTCGCATTGATTCGATTTTTGATGAGTTAATGGCACATCCCTTCCACTGATCTCACTTACCTGGCCATCCTGGTGAATTAGATTTTGATTAGATCACTTGGCAATTTGGGCTCACCCATGTCAATTAGGTAAATTAGTATGACTGATTTAGGTGCTCCTAATGCCGATTTGAATTAGGTCTTTTTTTTTATCTGACTTGATGAAGTCAGTGGGAGGAACAAAATTGGCTGGCTCATTCCCTCTATCTTTTTTAAATCAAATCAATTAAATTCTCTAAAATTATTAGGTCCCTAAAAATCAAATAGTTATGGTGATAACTAGATCATAACCTTCCATTAAGTGGATGATAATGGGTCCATTAGTTTGATAATCATTGGAGGCCCAAAGGCCTGGTGTTTATTGACTAATGGAATTATGATTCATAATATGATTTCTTGGCTGCATCTATCTAAATAGTGGTTAGGTTGACCAACCAAAGTTGTACTTAATCATTCATTGATTAGATGAACCAAGTATGGTCATGTTAATGATTGGACCTAACTAGACTTTTTCTGTAGAGGCCAAAGCCTACTAATTAGGGACTGGGGCAAAATTAAATTACTAAAAATATTTTAGAGAAATAATTGGTTATGAATCTATCCTTAGATGTACATGGGTTGACAACCAAAGTTGGGATTGTGTGCAGTCTATGTAGATTTTAGTACCCACTAAGAAATTAGGATAATTCCTCGAATTGGAGATAGATGCTATCAATTCGAATAAAATAGTGGAAGAACCTTTTGATTAAAAATCCAAATCTTTAGGTTTAATGAATCAATTATTAATTAAGTTTTATTTTTTCTTTATGCAGACATGGTTACTTTTCTTTCGCTTTAATCATTGTTTGATAATGATAAGCTGGTGGAACCTAACTTCGATAACTAGTATCAAAAGTTGAAGATTATCCTAAGCATGAATGGATTCTATATGTACTGACAGATCTAGCACCTGAGGAGCTAGCACCCAATGCACGTGGAACGGTTAGAGACACTTACCGAAAGTGGCTTAATGATTGAATTATGGTGCGTTGCATTATGTTGACTGTCATGAGCGATGAGTTCAATCATAGGTTTAAGTCAACTCAATCAGAAGACATGCTTCAACTGTTGAACGAGTCTTCGGTACACCCGATGATGTTGAGTGGCACAAGATTAGTTGTGCCATCTTCAATGCCAAGATGAGGGATGGAGCTTGAGTCACTGATCATGTATAGTATATGATCAAGCTGATGGAGCATTTGAGCAAGCTCGGATTTCTCTTGCACGAGCAACTAGGAAATGATGCAATTTTGAACTCATTGTCCAAATCATATCTCCCATTTCTCACTCATTATAGAATGACAAAGCCTGAAGTTAACTACCACAGATTACTGGGGTTGTTTTAGAACTTTGAGAAGGATCACCAGCTCTACAACAAGTCTATGAACTTAGTGGGAGGTTCATCTTTTGGTTCTCAACCCTTTAAGAAAGAAAAGAAGAACAAGAAGAAGAAATAAAAGAAGGTGCAAGTTCAGGCTGGGACATTTATTCAGGGCCAAATCAAGAAGATCAGCATGATAAGAGTCAAGCTGAATGCTTCTTCTGCAAGAAGTGGGGGCACTAAAAGAGGAACTATCCTTAGTGCATTGCCTCACTGGATCCCAATAGGCCGAGAAAGAAGCAAGTTGTTGTTGTCTTTATTTGTGATAAAACTAACAAGGTATTGGATACTGGTGGCCCTTACCACATTTGTAATTCATTATAGGGGTTGTAGGTTAGTAGGAGATTCGAGCAAGATGAGAGGTTCCTTAATGTTGGAGATGGAAGATCGGTTCCAATTCTAGCATTAGGAATCTTGAAATTTGTATTTGAGTCTCATACAGTTGTTCTTAGTGATTGTCATTTTTATCCTAGTTTCTTTTTGAATATCATTTCTGTAGGCCTTTTGGCCAAAGATAATTATGAATTTTCAATAAAGAAAGAATTTTGTAATGTCATTATGAATGGTATTACTATATTCTCTGGACATTTGAACAATGGTGCGTACATGTTATTATAACCTGTTAATGCAGTCTATTCCACTGGCAAGTACTCTAGATTAAATAGTATATTTGATATCTACTTATGGCACTGTAGGCTAGGTCACATAAACATGAACAGGATAAATAGGATGACTCAAGAGGAAATATTTGAAGTCAATGATTGTGAATCACTTCTAATCTATGAATCTTGTCTTCTTAAAAAAATGACCAAGTCATCTTTTACTGGAAGAGGTGAGAGAGCCACTGAGCTCTTAGGTTTAGTACATACTGATGTATGTGGACCAATGAGCATAAGTGCTAAAGGTGGATATCTCTACTTCATTACTTTCATAGATGATCTATCCAGGTATGGATATATATATCTGATGAAACATAAGTCAGAATCATTTGAAATGTTCAAATGATTCAGAAGTGAAGTAGAAAAATAAACTGAAAAGAATATTAAGACTCTTCGATCTAACCGAAGAGGAAAATATCTTTCTGGTGAGTTTCTCACATATCTAGGAGAGAATAAAATTCTCTCCCAATAGACTCCTCTAGAAATACCACCACACAATGGTATATCTGAGAGAAGAAATTGAACTTTATTAGACATGGTCTGATCCTTAATGGTTTTGCCAACTTGCCGATATCCTTTTGGGGATATGCACTCAAATTGGCTTGTTATCTGTTAAATAGGATTCCAAGTAAGTCTTAATTAAGACTCCATATGAGATATAGATAGAGCATAAGCTAGCACTTTCGCACCTTAGGGTCTGGGGGTGCCCGGCTTATGTGAAATAATTAATCATAGATAAACTTGGACCTAGGTCAGACAAATGCATATTAATAGGGTACTCCAAAGAATCAAAAGGATATATTTTCTATCATGCTGATGAACAAAAGGTGTTCGTCAGCCTTAACTCAATCTTCTTGAAAAAGGAGTTCCTTGGTGAAGGAACTATTGCCTCTAAGGTTGAACTTGATGAAGTTCAATAGGTAGAAAAGCCAACACCTATTGTCAAACCTGAACCAGATTTGATTAGATAAGATCCAGAGCCCAGTATCTCTACACCATTAAGACGATCTGGTAGAGTACCACATCAACCAAACAGATACTATGATTTTTTGATCCGGAATGGTGATCCTATCGAACTCGATAAGAACAATGAGGATCCAATCACCTAAATGGATGCAATGTAGAGATCTGATTCTGAGAAATGGCTTGAGGCCATGAAATCCAAGATGGAGTCCATGAAGGTTAATGATGTGTGGACCTTGGTTGACCCACCGAAGGGATTAAATCCATTGGATGTAAATGAATCTTCAAGAAGAGGGGAACAGATGGAAAGGTGGAGACCTATAAAGCCCATCTGGTTGCCAAGGAGTATCGTCAACATTATGGTATTGACTATGATGAGATATTCTTTCCTATGCCAATGCTCAAATCCATTCGGATAATGCTTGCAACAGCTACCTATCTGGACTATGAGATCTGACAAATGGATGTGAAGATAGCTTTTTTGAATGGAAAGCTAACCAAAGAGGTGTATATGATACAACCTGAGGGATTCACATCTACAGATGAGTCCAAGATGGGCAAGCTTCAGAGATCATTTATAGATTAAAGCAAGCATCTCGAAGTTGGAACATGAATTTTGATAAGGTGATCAAAATGTATGGCTTCATTAAGAACAGAGAAGAGCCCTGCATCTACAAGTGGACGAATGATCCAGTAGTGGTATTTCTTATCTTGTCCATTAATGATATTTTCTTAATCAAAAATCACATCCCCGCACCATAAGAAATAAAAATATGGTTGTCATCTCAATTCTCCATGAAGAACTTGGGTGAAGCATCCTACATCCTAGGGATGAAAATCTACAGGGATAGATCTAAGAGGATTCTTGGGTTATCCCAGTCCACATACATAGAAATTGTGCTGAAAAGGTTCAGCATGGTGAATTCCAAGAAGGGCAATCTTTGGATAGGCCACAAAATTTCTCTCTCTAAGAAGGATTGTCTGATAACTTTCGAAGAGAGAGAGTATGAGTAAAGTCTCATATGCTTCGATAGTGAGATTTATCATATACGCCATGATATATATGAGACTAGATGTGGCATACTCACTAAGAGTAGTGAGTAGATACCAATCTGATCTAAGAGAAAACCACTAAAAAGTGGTTAAAATCATCCTTAAGTATTTAAGAAATACTAAGAACCAATGGTTAGTTTATGGTAAGTCAGATTTGAAACTTGTGAGATTTACTAGCTCCAACTTTCAATCTGATCATGATGATAGTAGAAGTATGTCGGTTTTTATTTTTATCCTAAATGGTGGAGCCTGAAGGAACCAGATCAAGGATTTTACAGGTAGATCTTGAAAACTTTTTCAAGATCTTACAGTAGAAGACTTAAATAAATTAAATATTTATTTAAATAAATATGTAAATATCTAGATATTAAATCTATTACATGATCAAGGCATGATGTTAAATCAAAAATTAAAATCAAATAAGAAAGTAAAAGGTTGATCAAATTAACCTAGATCTACACCACATCAAATGCAGGTATGAAGTTAATAGATCAGATCTATTACCTGAGCAAGTTTGATGTTCTAACATACTGATTTGGACTTGAGGATGAAGTCACGAGCTACACATGCGTTCGGCCTCTAAGAGTCATCCGCATGAGCCTATGATCTCTGATCTGAAGTTCGATGTAGGAAATCTGCACAGCATGCTAGTACTGTGCTAATCCTTCTTCGATGGTCAACCTGATTCTCCCTTCTTCAAAATTTAGACTCTCTAAAATATGAGAAGGAAGATGAGAGTTTGCTAATCTAAGACTCTCTCAAGAAAAAACTCAAAAGAAAGGAGGAAAGATTGAAAATAAAATAGCCCTAGAAGAAGACCCTCTTCTTCTTCTCTTTTCTCTCACCTAGATACCTAGTTTGGTGCCTATGGAAACCCCCCGGCCTAAGGACCCTCTTCCTCTGATTTTTGCACACCCCAAAGCTCTTCTAAATCTCTATATTCTACAAAAAAATTAGAACAAAATTTGTCCAATAAATGGAGAAAAAGAAGAGTCCAAGTTAGGTCAAATTTCTAGATTAGGAATATCCAAACATGGGAAGTTGTTGGGGCGCCCAACTCTTGGGCGCCTCCTCCACAATTTTTGACATAGACCAGCAAGGGAGAGCACACACAAAAAAAAGATTATTTTTATGGAATAAGAGAATAATTAATTAAAAGAGGGGGTAGCACTCAAGAAAAGATGTTTTGGTCAACAAGGATTCTATCTCATAGAATCCTAAGCAAAACCAATTCCTCCTTTGACTTGGTCTTCCACCTAACTTCCAAATATGACTTGGAGGGAGAGAGGGGACATGAAAATCAAAAAGAAAGGGATTTTCTATAAAAAATATCTAAAAAATAGGTATGGGGGGCGTTTGGACCAAGGTGGTGCAAGGAGATAGGGAGTCCCAGTCACACTAGGACTCCTATTTTGACTTGGTCAAACAAGATCTTTTAACCAAATAAAATCAAGATTAAACCAACCCAATTAAATAAGATCCTAATCCATTTAAGAACTTAATTAAATTAGATTAAATTAGATTTAATTCTAATTTATTTTTTAATCAAATTAAAAAATTGGGTTAATCCAAATTCTAGTTAGACTAGGACTAGTTCTTCCTTGCACTTGGCTTATCCAATAAGTCAATTGGACTTGATCCAATCAAGTCCATACCAAATATAATTAAATTATATTTAATTAGACTTAATCTCAGCCTATTGGCTTGATCAAATTAAGGCAATTAGCAATTCAATTGCTAATCAATCCTCCTGCAATACTTGCACTAGGTTAAATACCAATCGTATTGATTGTTTAGCCCTAGAACGATTCTTAATCATTGATTAACCATTCGATTAGATCATAAGCTCTAATGTCTGTGAGCTCATAGGCCTGAACCTAAGCTAGTAGCATAGGAATAAATTTTTGTACCAATCGAAGTGACCATCTAGCAATGATATCCGACGGTTGGATAGGTCGAAGGTGTAGAACACCATCCTTAGAACCCATGCGGATATAGTTTTCATATAATTCATCCCTTTGACCATAATACTCATAGGATACATCAGAGTTTAAATATCAACTCTGATTAGATTGTTCACATTGTATTTCAAAATATCAAATCCATCTGATGGATTACCCTGACCAAGGTTTTGCTATATTGAAATACAGTGATACATTCTTCTCCAACTCTTGGAGTGGTCAATTCCATCTTGATCACACTCCAACTTTGCAAGTACTTGACTATACCTAGAAGCCTTCCATTGCTGAATTAAAAATTCAATTAGTTCGATACCAAAGCATAGTGAGTTGCTTGCAAGTCACTGAGGTGATCTCAGGTCTAAGGGATACTTATACCTATAATCTATCAGAGATATTCTCGATAGCAGAATGCTCTGAAGTTGGTCACGTTCAATGATGATGTACCCATACATCTCACCTATATGTCATATCAGTGTCTCCACACTTCTTAATTAAAAGGACAATCAACCTATATGGCATATGGCGACCTATGCTCGATAGATGCTGTTGTTCTAATTAATAGCCTATCATTTCACTACTACAAAAAAGGGCTGTGGTAGCGGTTCATAACCATTATCATAGCACAAAAAATTACTGCCATAGGCTATAACAGTGGTTTTCTAATCGCTGCTACTGCGGCCGTCACCATAGCTCTATGGCAATGATTGTTACAGTGGTTGTTTGAACCGCTACCATAGATAGCCTATTGTAGTGATTTATAAATTACTACAATAGGTCGATCTATAGCAGTGGTTATGTAACCACTACCATAGTTAATCTGTAGTAGCGGTTACATAACCACTATCATAGGTAATCTATTGTAGTGATTTCTTAACCGCTATCATAGGTTTAATACAGTGGTTGGCACCATTTGCACCAGAGATCTATAGCAGTAGTTGACACAGATATGACAGTGATTATAAAACTACTACCGTAGATCATGAATAATTAAAAAAAATAAAATTTTTATTTTTATATATTTTACCTAATAAATATAGATATATAACATAAGAAAATATAATAAATATAAAAATTATTCTAAAATGCTAAAATTTTATTACCAAATAAAATTTATTATAATATTTTTTAAAAAAATAAAATACATCAAAAGTCTCCTAAATCTACATCATCATCATCGTCATCGGGAGTCGAAGTCGGAGCTAGAGCTGGAGCTGAAGTCGGAGCTGGAGCTAGAGCCGGAGCTAGAGCTGGAGCTAGAATTGGAGTCAGAGCTGGAGCTGAAATGTGGGCCAACATATCCTCGAAGCTCGTGACTTCAAAATATGCACTGAGCATCGACATCATGTCTCTTATGATGCACTCCAAATGAGATGCACACTCCTCAGCCCGATCTACCCACATCGCAGCATGATCTACCCATGCCAATGCCTCCTCAAGCTCCTCCCAGCTGACAACACTGGAAGTCTATGCGAAGACGCTCGCCTCGGACCAGTAGCTCATCGACATGTGTTCGGGCCTGCATCGGATCCTCCCAGAGTGCTCAGGCCCCAAGACCTGAGATAGATGATCATGGAGCCCAAAGGTATCCGGGCCCTTGCAAGCGAGCACATCTAACTGATCTTATAATTATAAATTGAAATAAAATTTTATAAGAAATACTATAATATAAATCATATATACTAATATATTTAATACTTACAAAAATATGCTCGATTGTGGCATTCATCGGCCTGCCCGTCTTGTCCATGCGGCTAGATGGAAAGATCTTACTATGACTGGGCATCACTCCATCTCTCATCAGCTATTATGAAGAATAAATTAATCAAAAAGATGATAAAAAATATAAATTTAATTTATCTAGTAAGATTTAGTATTAATTACCTCTCTATGTACATGACTGGCCATAGACTCATGGCCTAGACTGTGCGTATACTCCTGGGCTAGATGGTTCTCCCTATTCTAATGAAAGGTAGCCTAACAAGTATTCAAATAAATAATAAATATTTAAAAAATATTTAAATAAAACTTTAAGCATATTGAAAAATTCAAAAGTTAAAAATTTTACCTCAAATTTCTAGCTCCTCTAGTGTCTAACCATCCTCTCCTACCGACTCGGAGGACAATCCTGTATCTAGGGAATAAGCTCCTCCAAAGTGTCTCATCAGTGCTCAAGCCATCCTCTATGGAGCTTGATCTTGTAACTTCGGTACAACTTTTTGATCTTCTTCAATCAAGCATCTCGAGCCCTCTCGTGATCTGGAAAGTTGTACCTCCTTTGCACAAATTTATCAAAAATTAGTTATAAAATTATTCTAATCAAACATATATAGTGTAAATATATAAAATGCATAAATATAACTATGATGCGCGTACTTATCCATATCTCCTCCCATATCTAGTCCCTGATGGTAGCATCCATCAAACGCCAGTCTCTAGGCTCTACGGGAATGATGTCCAACCATCTCACAAGCACTCCAAAAAAGAAATGCATCTCTGGTGCGGTCTCCCCTATCGGCCTCCCCTCTACATCGTAATAGACCATCACTTGATGCTGAAGGTTCCATACGTATGCCATACGTGTGGGACCATGAAATATCTGACTGGATGATGCACCTACAATGCAAATACGATATGCAAATATATAAATACTATATAAAAAATAAAGTTATGCTAATATAATAAAAATGTACACTCAGATGCCTGCGTAGTAACATGTGCCTCAGATATAGACAACAGTAGAGGCTCAACTGTCATGGAGTAGATGTCGTCGGTGGAGTAGATGCCGACAATGGAGGTTCTTAAGAAGCCGATGCCGAGGTGGATGGAGTACGCTCTGACTGCTCCTCGAATGCTGAACTACGTGTAATCCATCGATGGACAGGGGTGAAAGCTAGGTGGCATTTCAGTGTCATCATGACCTACAACATTAATGAACATTAATCAATATAACATTATGACATATCAAATTTTATTTGCTTAAAAGTCGAGCCAGCTCCATGCCTGAGACATCCGACTAGGATCCTCCCCCAGCCAGCTCGATCAGGGCCCAAGCCGGCTCAATTGCGTATCCGAGCCAGCTTGGCTGTGTGCCATCCCCTCAATCTCTCTCGCTGGCGATGGCGATGAGGCCGAACCCCTCCCTCCCAGCTTTTCCATCTCTCGATCTTTCTCTCTCCCTCTCTCGATCTTCCTCGCTAGTGAGGCCGAACCCCATCCCTCCCTCTCTCACTCTCTCGATCTCCCTTACCGATAAGGCCGGACCCCATCCCTTCCAGTGATGCCGACGAGGTCGGACCCCTTCCCTCCCTCTCTTGCTCTCTCGATCTCTCTTACCGATGAGGTCGAATCCCCTCCCTCCCAATGATGGCGGCGAGGTCGGATCCCTCCCTTCCTCTCTCAACTACAGACCCATCAAATTTTTGGGTTCGGATTCAATACTAGTAATTAAAATTGAATCTGGATCTGAATATCCAGATTCCAATCCATTGATAGATCTAGTCCACAACCACCGATATGGCACGGTTCAAGGCTACCACCATGGCACGGTCCAAAAACTACGGCATATGGATAATTATAATATTTATAATAAAAATTTATAATATTTATTATAAATATTCTATAAATTATTATAAATATATATGATTAATAAATAATACTATAGAATTAAAAAAAATATACCTATGGCTATAGAGAGCGGGTCGTATCGAAAGCTCCGAGGGTCGTTGGTGACAACGTTAGAGGAGGATGATGGTACTAGAGATAACTTACAAAATAAAAGAAAGATAGTGAGATAAAGAAGAGAGAAAAAGAAAAAAGAGAGAGAGAGAGAGTAGGGGCGGCGGAGGATGAGGGGCCAGGGGAGGGGGCACAGTGATGAGGAGGTCGAAGGAGGCTTCGCACTCGACCGATGAGGGTCAGAATGGTGGTGGTGGTAGGGTGGGGTTTCGCGGACCGAAGGAGGGTGGAGGGGGGCTCGTCAGAAGGGAGGTTTGATTTCGCACTGGGGTCGGAGGAGGATAGAGTGTGGGGGGGACGGGTTTCATGGGGGACCGGTAGAGGGTCAAGGGTGGATGGGGGTTCGCCGGAGGGGGTGGTTTCATAGGGGGCGAGGGAGGGTCGGATGGGGGTTCACTGGACGGAGGGTTCGTTGGGGACCGAGGAGGGTCGGATGGGGGGGAGGGGGGGTGGGGTTTCGTGGGGGCCGAGCGAGGGTGGAGGAGGGTTCGCCGAAGGAGGGAGTTTCGTAGGGGGCCGAGGAAGGGTCGGATGGGGGTTCACTGGAGGGGGGTTTAGCTGGGGGCCGAGGGGGGGTTGGATGGAGGGATGGGGGGGCCGAGTCGGGGGTGGCGGGTGGTGGGGAGGGACGGCCAGGGATGGAGGGGTCGGAGGGGAGGGGAAGGAGGGGCGGCACCGATTAAGGAGGAAGGAAGGGTGATGCCGGTCGGGGGGAGGAGGGGTGACGTCGGCCCGGGGTGGTGGAGGGGTGATGTCAGCCTGGGGGGGATGAAGGGGCAACACCGATCAGGAGGGGAAGGAGCCTCACTGATGATGAAGAGTAGGAGGAGAGAGAGAGAGAAATCCAGTGCTCAAAGGAGGGAAGGAAAAATTTGGAGTTTTTTAACCTAACCTACGGCAGTAGTTATCAAACTGCTACCATAGATCTACGGCAGTGATTATCGAACTACTACCATAAATCTACGATAGCAGTTATCCAAAACTACTGTCATAGATCTATGGCAGTGGTTCTATAACCACTGTTGTAGATCTATAGCAGCCATTTTTGATAGTCACTACCATAGGTTGAAAATAATTTTTTTCTTATTTTTTTTAAATATTATATAATTTTAAAATTTAATAACCATCTTCATCATTCATTATCTAAATAATTATCATTAGAGTATCATCATAAAAAATCGCCTCGATCCGATGTTCCTAGCTTCATCGATCAGAAAATTTGATTTCGACGATCATGAATGATGATGTGATGATCTGATAGATGGAGACCTTCGATGGATCTAAAAACTTGCAACAATGATCTTGATGATGTTTGTAGCATACTACCAAAGTTTTACTTCAATCGAATATCGTTATCATGCTCAATTTAGTACGAAATAATTTTAACCGTTAAATTAGAAATAAGCGATCAAAGGGTTAAATGGCGTCCGATTATAAGATAATTTTTTAGTTAAATAATCTTTGTTATAATTTTAAATATTTTATATGGTGATGATAGTAAAATTTAAATCATTTTTGCATAAACTATTCATGTTAAGCAGATATTGCAAAAGCACGAGCATAACAACCAGTGAAGTTTCAGAATGGTTATCAGGAGACGTATAGTTTTAGATCATTCTTCATCTCACGAGTTGAATTTTATAATCACCACCATAGAAAATAATTAAAGTAGTAGCCAAGATTATTTATAAAAAAAATTATCTCATAATCGAACACCATTTGGTCCTTTGATCACTCGTTTATCATTTAACGGTCGAAATTAATCTATACTAAATTGATCAAGATAACGATATCCGATTGAAGTAAAACTTTGATAATATGCTTCAAACATCACTGAGATCATCGTTGTAGATTTTTGGATCCATCGAAGGTCTTCATCTATCAGATCATCGTATCATCGTTCGTGATCATCGAAATCAAATTTTTTTTATCCATGAAGCTAAGGCCATCGGATCGAGGCGATCTTTTGCGGTGACACTCTAATGATAATTATTTAGATAATGAATGATGAAGATGGATATTAAATTTTAAAATTATATAATATTTAAAAATATATATATATGGCAGCGGTTATAATTAACTGCTACCATAAATTAGATTATAGTAGCAATTTCTACTAACCACTGCTATAGCTCCAACTTATAACAGCAGTTATAATGAACCGCTACATAGGTCGACCTATGGCAGTAATTTTTTATAACTACGACTATAAGTCCGACCTATGGTAGTGGTTTTCTGTAACCGCTGCTATACGTCGGACCTATAGCAGCGGATACAAAAACCACTGCCATAGGTCCAACCTATAGTAGCGGTTAATGAAAATCGCTGCCGTAAGAGCTATGGCAGCGGTTTCGAAAACCGCTGCCGTAGTAAGCATTGCCATAGGCCATTTTTATAGTAGTATTTAGTCGTGAACAAATTTAAGGACTAATCGATAAATCCTCTCTTTATCGAAACTAAATAGTCCTAAGGACTTCATCACAACAATGGAGTTCATTAGAAGATGTAAACTTATGATGAAAAAAGATGTCAAAATATTTTTTATTAATTAATAAATTAATTATAATTATAAAATAGTTCAACTGTCAACAGACTGATGATTGGCTTTAGGACATAATTTTCAACAACTTTCACTTATTCTAAAGCCACTCGGTACAGTATCTAATACCCATCTTCGACTTATGATTGTCAAACTCCTTGATGGCCAGGGCTTTAGTGAAGGGATTGGCTAGGTTCTTCTTTTTGTCGATCTTCTAATGGTCGACATCACCATGATCCACGATCTCATGGACCAAATGAAAATGATGCAAAATGTGCTTTGTTCGCTGGTGTGCCTTCAATTCCTTTGCTTGAGCTATGGCACCAGTGCTGTCATAGTAGAGCAGGACTAGACCATTAATGAAGGATGCTACTCCGAGCTTGGTGATGAACTTCCTCAGTCACACAGCTTTCTTTCCTGCATCTGATGCTGTCATGTACTCTGCTTGGCAAATAGAGTCAACCACTATATGCTGCTTGGAACTTTTCTAGTAGATCATTTCACCATTTAGAGTAAAGATATATCCCAACATACTTTTACTATCATCATGATCAGATTGAAAGTTGGAGTTTGTAAATCCCACAAGCTTTAGATCTGACTTGCCATAAATAACCATTGGTCCTTAGTATTTTTCAAATACTTAAGGATGGTTTTAACCACCTTTCAGTGATTTTCTCTAGGGTCAGACTGGTATCTACTCACTACTTCTAGTGAGTATGCCACGTCTGATCTCGTACATGTCATTGCATACATAATAGACCCCACTACCGAAGCATATAGAATTCTACTCATATGCTCTCTCTCTTCTGGAGTTGTCGGACAAACCTTCTTAGGAAGTGAAATTCCTTGGCCTATTGGAAGATAGCTCTTTTTGAAATTCTCCATGCTGAAACTCTTCAGCATAGTTTCTATGTACGTGGATTGAGATATACCAAGTATCCTTTTAGATCTATCCCTATAGATCTTCATCCCTAGGATGTAGGATGCTCACCCAAGTCCTTCATGAAAAACTGTGATGACAACTAGACTTTTATTCCTTATAGTGTGGGGATGTCATTTTCGATTAAGAGAATATCGTCCATGTATAAAATAAGGAATACCATTGCTGGACCATTTGCTCATTTGTAAATGAAGAGTTCTTCTCCATTCTTAATGAAGCCATATGTTTTGATCACTTTATCAAATGCATGTTCCAACTTTGAGATGCCTTCTTCAATCCATAAATGGATCTTTGAACTTGAACACCTTGAACTCATCTATGGATGTGAACCCTTCAGATTGTATCATATACACCTCTTCGGTCAGCTCTCCATTTAGAAAAGCTGTCTTCACATCCATCTATCAGATCTCATAGTCCAGATAGGCAGCAATGGCAAGCATTATCCGAATGGACTTGAGCATTGCCACAGGGGAGAACATCTCATCATAGTCAATACCATAATATTGATGATACCCCTTGACAACCAGATGGGCTTTATAGGTCCCATTTTTTCATCTGCGCCTCTCTTCCTTTTGAAGACCCATTTACACCCAATTAGTTTAACCCCTTCGATGGGTCAACTAATGTTCATACATCATTGACCTTCATGGAATTCATTTCAGATCTCATGACTTCTATTCATTTCTCAAAGTCGGATCTCTGCATCGCATCCATATAAGTGATCGGGTCCTCATCATTCTCATCGAGTTCGATGAGATCATCATCCTGAACCAAGAATCCATAGTATCTCTCTAGATGGCGGGGTACTCTATCGGATCATCTTAATGGTGCAGGTTCACTAGGCTTCGAATCTGATCTGATCAAATCCGACTTAGGTTCAACATTCTATGTCGAACTTTCTACCTGTTGAACATCATCAAGTTCAACCTTAGAGACAACAGTTTCTTCATCAAGAAACTTCTTTTCTAAAAAGGTTGTCCTAAGACTGACGAACACCTTTTGTTCATCAGCATGGTAGAAATAGTATCCTTTGGTCTCTTTTGGGTACCTTATGAATGTACACTTGTCAGACCTAGGTTCAAGTTTTTCTATAACTAACCATTTGACATAAGCCGGGTACCTCCAAATCCTAAGATGTGAAAGTGCTGGCTTACGTCCTGTCCATATCTCATATGGGGTTTTAATTACAGACTTACTTGAAACCCTATTTAATAGATAAAAGCCAATTCGAGTGCATATCCCTAGAAGGATATCGACAAGCTGGCAAATCCCATCATGGATCGGACCATGTCTAACAGAGTCTGATTCGTCCTTTCAGACATACCAATATGCTGTGGTGTTCCAGGAGGAGTCCATTAGGAGAGAATTTTATTTTCTCCTAGATATATGAGAAACTCACCAGAAAGGTATTCTTCTTCTCGGTCAGACCAAAGAGTTTTAATACTCTATCCAGTTTGTTTTTCTACTTCACTTCAGAATCGTTTGAACATTTCAAAAGAATCCGACTTATGTTTCATTAGATAGACATATCCATATCTAGATAGATCATCTGTGAAAGTGATGAAGTAAACATATCCACCTCTGGCACTTGTGCTCATTAGTCACATACATCAATATGTACTAGACCTAAGAGCTCATTAGCTCTCTCACCTTTTCTAGTGAAAGATGACTTGGTAATTTTATCAAGAAGATAGAACTCATAAGTTGAAAGTGATTCACAATCATTAACTTCGAGGATTCTCTTCTGAGTCAACTTGTTTATACTATTTTTATTTATATGACCTAGCATACAGTGTCATAAGTAGATATATGATACACTATCTAATCTAGGGTGCTTGTCAGTAGAATAAACTACATTAACAGGTTGTGATAACATATATACACCATTGTTCAATTATCCATGAAAAGCAGTTACACCATTCATAATGACATTACCTCATTTCTTTATTAAAATTTATAATTATTCAGGGCCAAAAGGCCAACAGAAATGATATTTAAAAAGAAACTATGATAGAAATGACAATCACTAAGAATAACGGTATGAGATTCAAATATAAGTTTCAAAATTTTTAAAGCTAGAACTGAAACTAGTGTTCCATCTCCAATATTTAGGAATCTCTCACCTTGCTTAAATCTTCTACTGACCCACAACCCTTGCAATGAATTGCAAATATGGTAAGGGCTATCGATATCCAATATCCAGTCAATAATATCACAAATAGAGAAATTACAAGGAGTTATCAGATAAATATTTTGTCCAGCAATAGCTTGCTTCTTTCTCTGCCTGTTCCGGTCTAGGGAGGCAATGTACTGAGGATAGTTCCTCTTCTAATGCCCCCGCTTTTTGCAAAAGAAGCATTCAGCTTGACTCTTATTGGGCTTGGTCTTCCTACTCTAGCCTTGCACTGATGTCCCGGTCTGAACTTGCACCTTCTTTATTTTCTTCTTCTTGTTCTTCTTTCCTTTCCTAAAGGGTTAATAATTAGAAGGCGAGCCTCCCACTAAGTTCATCGACTCTTTATGGAACTAGTAATCCTTCTCAAAGTTCTGAAATAACCCTAGTAACCCATGGTAGTCTACTTCAGGCTTTCACATTCTATAATATGTAAGGAATGGGAGATAAGACTTGGGCAGCGAGTTCAGTATTGCATCTTTCCTAAGTTATTTGTGAAAGAGAAAGTCGAGCTTGCTCAAGCGCTCTATCAGCTCGATCATGTACAATACATGATCAGTGATAGAGGCACCATCCCGCATTCTGGCATTGAAGATGGCACAACTAGTCTTGTGCCTCTCAATGTCATCGGATGTGCCAAAAGAATCCTCCAACACTTGGAGCATTTTATTTGGCTGAGCTATCTTAAACTTACGACTAAACTCATCGCTCATTGCAGCCAGCATAATATAGCGCACCAAGGTTCGATCACTGAGCTACTTCAATAAGTGTCTCTGACTGTTCCACATACATTAGCGGCTAGCTTCTCAGGTGCAGGATCCATCAGCACATTTAGGATTTGTTCATGCTCCAGGACAATCTTCAACTTTTGGTACCAGCTACCAAAGTTGGATCCTACCAACTTATCATTATCCAATAATGATCGGAGTGATAGAGAAGTGGCCATGTCTATACAAAGAAAAACCAAAACCTAATTAGTAATTAATTCATTAAACCTAAAGATTTGGACTTTAATCAAAATGTTTCTCCCACTATTTTATTCGAATTGGGAGCCTCTACCTCCAATTTGAGGAATTATCCTAATTTCTTAATGGGTACTGAAATCTACAAAGACTGTACACAAGCCTAACTTTGGTTGGCCCATCCATGTACATCTAAGGATAGGTTCATGACTAATTATTTTTTTAAATAATTTTTAGTAATTAAATTTTGCCCCAGGCCTTGATCAATTGACTTTGGCCTTCTCAGAAAAAGGTCCAGTTAGGTCCAACCATTAACATGATCATACTTGGCCTATCCAACTAATGAATGATCAGGCCCAACTTTAATTGGCCCAGCTGACCATCATTAAGAAAGATGTATCCAAGAGATCATATAATGAATGATAATTCCATCAATCGATAAGTACCAGGCCTTTGACCTTCAATGATTATCTAACTGATGGATCCATTATCATCTACTTTAATGAAAGACTATGATCCAGTTATCATATAACTATTTCATTTTAGGGACCTAATAATTTTAGAGAATTTATTTATAGAAGTGAGGATTGAGGTTCAACTTTTCGAAAATGATTTTCATGTTTGCAAAATATTTTTATAACATGATTTTATCAACCAAGTTGCATGTTTGATTCATAATCAATATGCAAGTAAAATAAACATAAAACTACTTTAGATCTAATCTAAACAGATTCATATAATTGAAATAGTTTCAATAATAATCAATCATAAATCTTCCTAGATCAAATCTAACATATTTATGATGATTGAAATCAGATTAAAATATTTTTAATCAGATCATAAAATCTCTTAAATCTAATCTAAAATTTTATGATCAATATTTTAGATCAAGATGTACTAGAACAACCTATTCACTGTAAGGGGTAAATCTTATAGCAGGATAACCTTATGGCAGTCCGTGCAATCTAAAATATTTTATTTTTTTTATTTTAAATTTAATAATTAGATTATAAATTAGATTTAATCTAAGAAATAATATAGACATGTATAAAAATTAGGTAATAAGAACCTAAGCTCTGATACTAATTGAAGAAACCAGATCTAGGGTTTCCCAGGTAGATCTTGAAACCTTTTTAAAATCTTACCGCAGAAGACTTAAATAAATCTAAAATTTATTTAAATAACCATGTAAATACCTAGATCTCAGATCTATTATATGATCAAGATATGATATTAAATTAAAAATTAAAATCAAATAAGAAAGTAAAAGATTGATTAAATCAATGTAGATCTACACTACATCAAATGCAGGTATGAAGTTAATAGATTAGATCTATTACCTGAGCAAGTTAGATGTTCTAACTTGCTGATCCAAGCTTGAGGATGAAGTCATGAGTCGCATACGCATCCAGCCTCTAGGAGTCATCCACACGAGCCTACGATCTCTGATTTGAAGTTCGATGCAGGAAATCAACACAGCATGCTAGTATTGTGCTGATCCTTCTTCGACGGTCGATCCGATGCTCCCTTCTTTGAAATTTAGACTCTCCAAAATATGAGAAGGAAGATGAAAGTTTGTTGATCTGTGACTCTCTCAAAAAAAACTCAAAGAAAAGGAGGAGAGATTGAAAATAAAATAGCCCTAGAAGAAGACCCTCTTCTTCTTCTCTTTTCTCTCACCTAGACATCTAGTTTGATGCCTATGGAATCCCCAGGCCCAAGGACCCTCTTCCTCTAATTTTTGCACACCACAAATATCTCCCAAATCTCTATATTTTATGAAAAAATTAGAATAAAATTCATCCAATAAATAGAGAAAAAGAAGAGTCCAAGTTAGATCAAATTCCTAGACTAGGAATATCCAAACATGGGAAGCTGTTCGGACGCCCGACTCTTGGGTGCCTCCTTCATAATTTTTGGCATGGAGCAGCAAGGGAGGATGCATAAAAAAAAAAATTATTTTTATAGAATAAAAGAAGAATTAATTAAAAGAGGGGGTGGCACTCAAGGAAAGATGTCTTGGTCAACAAGGATTCTAAATCATAGAATCCTAAGCAAAACCAATTCCTCCTTTGACTTGGTCTTCCACCTAACTTCCAAATATGACTTGGAGGGAGAGAGGGGGTGTGGAAATCTAGAAGAAAGGGATTTTCCATGAAAAATAACTAAAAAATAGGTATGGAGGGCGTTGGAACCAAGATGGCGCAAGGAGATTGGGAGTCGTAGTCACACTAGGACTCCTATTTTGACTTTGTCAAACAAGATCTTTTAACCAAATAAAATCAAGATTAAACCAACCTAGTTAAATAAGACCCTAAACCATTTAAGAACTTAATTAAATTTAATTTAATTTTAGTTTATTTTCTAATTAAATTAAAAAATTGGGTTAATCTGAGTCCTAGTTAGACTAGGACTAGTTCTTCCTTGCACTTGGCTTATCCAATAAACCAATTGGACTTGATCAAATCAAGTCCAAACCAAATTTAATTAAATTATATTTAATTATACTTAATCTCAACTTATTGTCTTGATAAAATTAAGCTAATTAGCAATCCAATTGCTAATCGATCCTCTCACAATACTTGCACTAGGTTAAACACCAATCGTATTGATTATTTAAACCTAGAATGATTCTTAATCATTGATCAACCATCTGATTAGATCATAAGCTCTGATATGTGTGACTTCATATGTCCAAACCTAAGTCGGTAGCATAAGAATAAATTTTTATACTAATCAAAGTGACCATTTAGCAATGATACCCGATGGCCGGATAGGTCGAAGGTGTAGAACACCATCCTTAGAACCCATATGGATATAGTTTTCATATAATTCATCCCCTTAACCACAATACTCGTAGGGCACATCAAAGTTCAATTATCAACTCTAATCAGATTGTCCACATTGTATTTCAAAATATCAGATCCATCTGATGGATTATCCTAGTCAAGGTTTTGCTATATTGAAATATAGTGATACATTCTTCTCCAACTCTTCGAGTGGTCAATTCCATCTTGATCACACTCCAACTTTGCAAGTACTTGACTATGCTTAGAAGATTTTCGTTGCTAAATTAAAAATTTAGTTAGTTCGATACTAAAGCACAGTGAGTTGCTTGTAAGTCACTAAGGTAATCTCAAGTCTAAGGGATACTTATACCTATATGCCATCAAAGATATTCTCGACAGTAGAATGCTCTAAAGTTGGTCATGTTCAATGATGATGTACCCATACATCTCATCTATATACCATACCAGTGTCTCCATACTCCTTGGTTAAGAGGACAACCAACCTATATGGCATATAGGGATCTATGCTCGATAAACGTTGTTGTCCTAATTAACAGCCTATCATTTGGTCGTGAACAAATTTAAGGACTAATTGATAAATTCTCTCTTTATCAAAACTAAATAGTCCTAAGGACTTCATTACAATAATGGAGTTCATTAGAAGATGTAAACTTATGTTGAAAAAAGATATCAAAATATTTTTATTAATTAATAAATCAATTATAATTATAAAATAGCTCAACCATCAATAGGCTGACGATTGGCTTTGAAACATAATTTTCAACAAAGCCATCTGCTGGAAGAGTTTCAAGTAGCATACTGTGGCAAAATCTATTTATGAAATAGAGTACATCGCAACATCAGATGCTTTGAAAAAAGTTGTGTGGCTGAGAAAGTTCATCACTGAACTCAGAGTAGCACCCTCCCTTGATGATCCGATCTTGCTCTACTATGACAGCACTGGTGCCATTGCTCAGACGAAGGAACCAAAGGCACACCAGTAGATGAAGCACATACTATGCTGCTACCATATGATCCTTAAGATCGTGGATAGAGGTGACGTCAACCTTCAGAAGATCGATGAAAATGATAACTTAGCTGACCCCTTCACTAAAGCCCTGATGATAAAGGAGTTCGATGACCATAAGTCAAAGATGGATATTAGATACAATATCGAGTGACTTTAGGAGAAGTAAGAATTATTGAAAAACGTGTCCCATAGCTAATCATCAGTCTGTTGATGGTTGTGCCATCTTGTAATTATAATTGATTCATTATTAAATAAAATATATTTTTGATATTTTTATCATAAAGTTTAAATCTTTTAATGAACTCATTATTGCGATGAAGTCCTTAGGACTATTTAGCTTCGATAAAGAGAGGATTTATCGATTAGTCCTTAAACTATTCATGACCAAATAATACATTGTTAATAAGGATGATAGCGTTTATCAAGCTTAGGTCGTTGTATGCCATATGGATTGGTTGTCCTCTAAATCAAGAAGTATGGAGACACTGGTATGGCAAATAAGTAAGATGTATGGATACATCATCATTGAACGTGACCGACTCTAGAGCATTTTGCTATCGAGAATTGCTCTGATGGGATATAGGTATATGTGTCCCTTAGACCTGAGATCACCACAATGGCTTGCAAGAAACTCACTATGCTTTGGTACTGGAATAACTAATTTTTAATTCAATGATGGATAGTTTTTAGGTATAATCAAGTACTTGCGAAGTTGGTGAGTGATCAAGATGGGATTGACCACTCTAAGAGTTGGAGAAAAATGCATCATTATATTTCAATATAGCAAAAATCTTGGTCAAGATAATCCATGAGATGGATTTGATATTTTGAAATACAATGTGGATGACCTAATCGGGGTTGACAATTAAACTCTAAGATGTCTTACGAGCATTTTGGTCAAGTGGATGAATTATACAAAAACTATATCCACATGGGTTCTAAGGATGTTGTTCTACACATTCAACCTATCCAACCGTCGGGTACCATTGCTAGATGATCACTTTGATTGATACAAAAATTTATTTCTATACTACCAGCTTAGGTTTGGACCGATGGGGTCATACACATAAGAGTTCTTGATCTAATCGGATGGTTGATCGATGAATAAGAACCGTTCTAGGGTTAAACATTCAATACGATTAATGTTTGACCTACTTTTGAAACTTTTTTAAAATTACAGCAAAAGAGGTGAATTAATCACATTAAATCATGAATAATATAACATAAAATTCTAGATGTAGGATCCTATTACATGATTAAGGTATGCTATTAAATCAAAAAATAAAATATCAAAAGAACTGCATATTAATCATATCAACAGTAGACTACTCTAGATCGGATCTAGACATGTAATAGGGAGATCAGATCATCTTTATCTTTTCATCTCAAATTTCTTAACTCACTGAGTTAGGCCTGAGATGGTTGCTCCAAGCCGCACATATATCCTACCTCTACGAGTTGTCCACATGAGCCCTCGATTGCAGATCTGAAGTGCAATGCTCGAAAATCAGCACAGTATGCTAGCACAGTGCTAATCCTTCTCCAATGATTGATCTAGATCTTCTTTCCCTCAAGCCTAGACTCTTCAACTTTCTAAAGTTGAGGAAGATAATTTGTGATGCTGAGATACCTCTCAAACACTTACAAAGATGGAGGAATAGGAGTGGAAGAAAAAACCTAGAAGAAGATCCTCTTCTTCTTCTTTCTTCTCTCACCAAAGCATGTTGATTGGTGCCTTTACAAAATCCCATGCCCTAAGCTTCTCTCTCAAATTTTTCACACCCCAAATCATCTCTCTCAGATGTGTAATCTCCAAAAAAATTAGATCAAAATTCATTTTATATAAGGAGATAAAGAGGAATCCTCGACTAGGTCAAATACCTAGTCAAGGGTTATCCAAACAGGGCTAGACTTGGGGTGCCCAAGAGTTGGGCGCCCTCTCCTTTATTTTTTTGCTTGGACTATCAGAGAATGTTGCACAAAAAATCCTCTAAAAGTTATAAAAATTTGAGAGAAAAAATAGGGATGTGGGCAACACAAAATAGGAAAGGGTTTTGGTTTCTCAAAACTCTATATCATAGAGTTTAAATCAACTCAAACTCTTCTTTTGACTTGATCACAATATCTAAATACCATATTTGAGATAAAGGGAGAAAGGGGGCATGTGTGAACATCTAGAGAGAAATATTTCCATAAAAAAATCCAACAAAAATGGCATAGAGAGCATTGGAGCTAAGGTGGCACATGGAGATAGGAGTCCTAGTCTCACTAGGACTCCTAATTTGACTTGGTCCAACTTGATCCTTGGACCAAATTAAATTAGGATTCAATTAACCAAATTAAATTAAGTCTTAGTTCAACTAATAATCTAATTAAATTAGATTTAATTAGATTTAATTTTGATTTAATTTTCTAATCAAATTAGAAATTGGATTGATATAAGTCCTAATTGAACTAGGACTAGTTCTTCCTTGCAATTTGCTCATCCAATAAACCAATTGAACTTGATCCAATCAAGCCCAAACCAAATCTAATTAAATTATATTTAATTAAACTTAATCTTAGATCTCTAACTTAATTAAATTAAGTCAATTAGCAATCAAATTGCTAATCGATCCTCTTGCAACACTTGCACTAGGTCAAACTTTAATAATATTGAATGTTTAACCCTAGAATGATTCTTAATCGTCGATCAACCATCCGATCACCATCTACAAAAAGTATTCATATTGAATCAAGTTTGGTCATAGAACCTTCCATTATTTTTGATTTACCATCAAATTCTTGCTTTCATTTGTCATTGGATATTGTACATTCGGCGATAAAGTCAGCTAATACTTGTGCCTTCATTGATGGTCATGGATGATATTGGATATCAAATTTGCTATACTTGATCATCCATTTTTCTATTCGACTGGAAGTGTCAAGTCGGTGTAAGATAGCCTTTAATGGTTGATCGGTTAACACCATAACTAAATGGGCTTGAAAGTATGGTTGGAGTTGTTGAGCTGATATAATTAAGGTGTAGATCAATTTTTCTGCTTTTGAATATCGAGTTTCTGCATTGTGAAGCACCTTGCTTGTGTAATAGATCGGTCATTGGATTTAATTCTCATCTTCCTAAACAAGGACCAAACTGACCAAATCAACTGATGTAGCCATGTAAAGATACACTGTCTCTCCCACCTTTGATTTTGCAAGCAGTGGTAGAGATATCAAATACTTCTTCAGATCTTCGAAGGACTGTTGGCAATCATCCACTCATGAAATGTCCTTTACTTGTCATAGAGTTTTGAAGAAGGGTAGACATCTTCCGACCGACTTTGAAACAAATCGACTAAGCACAGCAATCCTTCCATTTAATAATTGTATCTCTTTCTTCAAAGTTAGATGCTTCATCTCAATGATGGCCTTGATTTTCTCTGAGTTGGCCTTAATTCTGTTGGAAAACATGCAGGATTTCATGCATAGATTTTAAAACTTTTTCAAAAATAAAGAGCAGTGGAAGACATAGATTAAACTATTTAATCTACAACATATATGTAATCAAATTATAAAATCCTACAACAAGGATTTATAACATATCATGATGCAAATATAAATTTAAAATTAAATTAATCATAAGTAGTATTGATTATATCAATACCTAGATCTAGAATAATTCTAGATCTAATCCTAGATCGCATCTAGGTCACCAAAAGATCAAATCTCTTAATTTTGCATGGGTTGAGAACTCCGCGGTTGAATCCATTATTACCTTTAGAGCCACACAAGCATCTGACCTCTACAGGTGATCCACACGAACCTATAACATAGATCGAAGGTTCGTCGAATGAAGATCCGCTCGAAGTGCTAGCTTCTCGTGGATCCCTTCTGATAGTTAATCAAATACATGTTCTTCGAATCTCTTTGCCATTCCAAGAGATGAAGAACATGAGGAGGAATAAGGAAGAAATCTAACCCTTAGATCTTTTATAAATTTAAAAATAAAATTAAGAAAATATAAATCCTAAGAGAAGATAAATCTTCTCCTTCAGGACATCAACGGTTGATGTCTTGAAAACATCTCTATGCTAGGACAAGAGGAGACCTTCTCCTCTAGGATTCTTCCTAAGTTTCTAGATATAAGATTTTTGATTTTATTCATACAAAAATCCCAAAAAAAAAGAAGAAGAATGGTTCTCAGAGAAACCTTAAGAGAAGACCTTCTTCTCTTCTTCTTCTCACATCAGGACATGGTCAGATCATGTCCAAAGATGATCACATGTCCCAACACCTTAGAGCATATATCCCCACACCCAAATCCTCTCTCTCTCTCTCTCTCTCTCAAATTTTTATCATATAAAAATTATAAATAAAATAGGAAGAGAAAAATATGAAAGAAAAATATAAGAGAAGACAATCTTCTCTTACCTTGTCTCTTGAAGACATCAACTTTTGACATCTTAATTGAAGGATCTTCTCCATGAATCTTGATGCCACGATCCTCCAAGCCTTATCCTCCATTTTCTTTAATTTTTTATAATTTTTCTAAAATTTTTCACATCCTAAAACCATCTCATAAGAGGCATTCACCTTTTATTGCAAGACTAGGTCAAAACCTAGTCAAAGGAGGACTTCTATGGGGCGTCCAACTCTTGGATGCCCCTACCTTGATTTTTGGCATGTGAAATAGAAAACCAACACCCAAAAGAAAGGGAGAAAGGGTGGAAATCAAAAGGAGGGTGTGGGTAGAGGTGGTGCACAAGGGAGAAAGGAGTTTGGTCAAAAGGGGACTCTTGCAAGAAGAAAAGAAATTCCAACTCTTTCTTGTTTTGACCAAGTCATAACAAACTCCCAAAAAATCTGATATGTAGGCATGGATACTCCTCTTTGGCATGGAATTTCACGTAGAAAAAATTAGGAATTAAAATAATGGGCGTGGGGTCTTAGGTGCAAGGCAAAATGAGAGAGTCCCAATCCAACTGAGACTCCTCTTATTTGACTAGGTTAAAATAGATTTGAACCTGATTTAAATCATATTTAAACCAGATTAAATACAACAAAATAAAAGTGATCCTAGTTGAATTAGGATCTTAATTAAATCAAATTAATTCATATTTAATTCTAATTTAAATCCTAACTTAATTAAGAATTAGGTGCACTTAAATCCTAGTCCAACTAAGAATTAATTTACCCTTGCAATTGGCTTATCCAATAAATCAATTGGACTTAATTCAATTAAGTCCAAACCAATTCTAATTGAATTTAATTCAATTAGACTTGATCTCAGCCTGATTACTCAATCAAATTGAGCTAATTAGCAATCTAATTGCTAATCAATCCTCCTAAAATACTTGCATTAGGTCAAACATCAATCGTATTGAATGTTTGACCTCAAAATGATTCTCAATCATCGATTAATCATCTGATAAAGTTACAAGCTCTAATATGTGTGACCCCATATGTTCGAACCTAAGCCAGTAGTATAGAAATCAATTTTTGTACCAATCAAAGTTACCATCTAGCAATGGCTCCCGACGTTCGGATAGATCGAATGTATGCAAAGCAACATTCTTAGAACCCTAGCCCATGGTTGTCATATAATTCATCCCTTTGACCAATAATGCTCAAGATGATTTTGAGTATGCTATCAACACTCATACAAGTCATCGCTATTGTGTCTCAAAATTTTGCAAATCCCATAACACCTCACGAGGATTACCCAGGCCTAGATTTTGCTAAATTGAAACACAGCGAGTCATTCTCTTTCTGAAGTTAATCAGGAGTGGTTAATTCTATCTTGACTCACACACTGACTTTACAAGTACTGGACTATATCTAAAAATCTTTCAAACCTATATTAGAAATACAAACAGTCCGGCACCAAAGTATAGTGAGTTGCTTGCAAGTCACCATGGTGATCTCAGGTCGGAGGGACACTTATATCCATTGGCCTTAGCTAGCTACTCTTGATAGTAGAGTGCTACATTAGTCACATTCAGTGTAGATGTACTCCTACATCTCATTTGGATGCCATATTAGTGTCTCTACACCACTTGGTTACGAGGACAATCAATGCATATGGCATACAGCGACCTACACTTGATAAGTTATCGTCCTTATTAATAACTTATCATTTGATCGTGAATAATTTAAGTACTATCTGATAAATCTTTTTTTATCGATTAATTATGGTTCTAAGGACATCATCATAATTTAAGAGTTCATTTAAGAAAGATAGAACTTTTATGATGAACCAGCCAAATAACTATTATTATTAGATAATTTATATACTAATTTCAATCATCTACTACTTAGATAATTGGCTTTAGGACATATTTTCCAATAACTCCCACTTAGACTAAAGCCAATCAGAATGATATCAAATATCCTATCTTCCACTTGAGTTTGTAGAACTCCTTAGTTCCGAAGCCTTAGCAAATGGGTCGATCAAGTTCTTCTTTTCCATCGATCTTCTAAAGATCAACGTCACCTTGATCAAAAATCAAATATGATAGCAATGCAGAATATGCTGGTTCTTCGATTCTTTAGTCTGAGCTATGGCTCTAGTGCTACGATAAGATTGGACTATCGATGGGGGGTGCCACTCCCAACCTGCTAATGAACCTCAGCAACTATACAGCTTATATGGTAGCATCATATGCCACGATATCTCTACATCACAAACTAAATAGGCTAAAGTATCCTGCTTGGAACCTTTCTAACATATTGCTCCTACAATTAGGGTTTGAGCCGACATTCTCTAGTTGTCATCTTATTTTGATTGAAATTAAAACTTTCACATGTTTTAAGTCAGTATTTTCATATTTGAGTCACTAAACTTTAATATTTTTCAAATACTTAAGGATTGTCTATACAATCTTTCAGTGGCTCTCCCTTGGAATAGATTGGTATCTCTCACTACCTCTAGTGAGTATACCATGTCTGGTCATGTACATGGAGAAATAAGATGATAGCTAAATCTTTATTCTTTGCAATGCTGGAATATTATTTTCGATTAAGAAAATTTCATCCATAGACAACATAAGAAATAACACTATAAAATATTTTATCCAATTACAAATATAGAATTTATCTTTGTTTATGATAAAGGCATATGTTCAAAACGTATATTCTAATTCTGAGATAATAGCCAAATGGGCCTTAAGGTCTTTACCTTCCCATCTACGCTACTCTGATCCTTTTGAAAATCTATTCACACCCAATGAATTTTATCCCTTCAGGTGAATCATTTAGTGTCCATACACAATTGATTTTCATGAACTTCAATTTGGATCATATGGCTCCAAGCCACTTCTCAGAGTTAGATCACTGCATTGTATCCCTATAGATGATCGGATCCTTGTTGTTCTCATCGAGCTTAATAGGATTGCCACCCCAGACCTAGATACTAAAGTATCTATCCAGCTAACATGGTACTATACCGGATCTCCTTAAAGGTGATACTTTAATGGGCTCCAGATTTGATCTGATCAAATCTGGTTCTGTAGGTTTACTAGATTATGTTGATTCTTTTCTAACAGTCAAACTTCTCTAAGTTTAGCTTGATAGGCATCAGTTCCTTCTTTAAGGAACTCCTTTCCAAAAGGAATGCCCTACTGCTGATGAACATCTCATGTTCTTCAGTATGATAGAATTAATCATTCTTAAATATCTATTGGACCAGTATCCAAGTTTATCTGTGTGCAAACCTATAACATAGGCCGACCAACCCCAAAATCAAAGGTGAAAGAGTCTAGATCTATGTCCGATCCATATCCCATATGGAGTCAATGCAACAAATTTACTCGATATAAATTTTTAGAGTAAAATAAATAGTCAGTAAAGCATAACCTTGAAATAGGTAGACTAGTGAATCCTATCATGGATTGAACCATGTCTAACAAAATTTAATTTTCTCCTTTCAAATACACTGTGTTTTGAAAAGAAATCCACTGAGAGAAAATTCTATTCTCTCCTAGATATGTCATAAACTTACTAGATAAGTATTCGCCTCCTCGATCTGATCGAAGAGTTCCAATGTCCTTTCTAGTTTGTTTTTTTTTCATTATTAAATTATTTGAATATTTCAAATGATTCAGGCTAGACGCACCCATGCCCACATAGATTGTCTGCAATAAAATACTAATATCTTTTTTTGGCACTTAAGTTCATAAGTCCACGTACATTACTATGTATGAGACTTAGAACTTTATCGGCTCCTCACCTTTTTTAGTAAAAGATGACTTTATCATTTTTTCAAGAAGACAAGATTCACAAGCTATCAATGATTCACAATCATTGATATCGAGGTTTTCCTCTCAAGCTAACCCATTTATCCTATTCTTGTCAAGATGACTAAGTCTATAATGCCAAAGATAGATTTCCATGACATAATCTAACTTGGGTGTGTACATTACACTTAACAGACTGTATAAATATTAAATATCATTTCTTTATTATCCATGTATTACTATAATATTATTCATAATAATATTACAACAATCCTCTTTATTGATAAATGATAGCCATCTCTAACCAAAAGGCCATTCAGAGATTATATTTATCATAAACGATGGACAATAGTGATAATCACTCAAAAAGACATCTATTGAAAATAAGCTTAACAAATCCTAAAGCTAGGATTGGAACAAGACTTCCATCCTCAATGTTCAGGTATTTCTCATCATTTTAAAATATCCCACTTACTTGTAGTCCTTACAATAAATTGCATAAGACTACCGACATCTAATACCCATGCAATAGAATTATTTAAGAAAAATTTTAAGGTGCTATCATATAACATCTTTAATAAGCAACTTTTGCTTCTTTCTCTTATTCAGTCTGTTATGGTCAAGTGAAGCAAGACAATTCTTCTTCCTATGACCCTACTTCTAACATTAGAAGCACTATGCCTGATTTGGGTTAACCTTGGATTAATTATTTTGACTAGGCTTAGCCCCAGTACAAACCTATTCGCACTGCTGAATCAAATTCAACTCTCGATACTAATTATCGAAGTTGGATCCCATAAGTCATCACTATCTAATAGTGATAGGAGTAATTAGGGTTTAGCCTTAATTTGAGAAAAGAGAACATGGACCTAAGTATATGAATTATATTAAGCCTAAAAACTTGGACTTTAGTCTAAAGGTTCTTCCACTATTTTATTCGAATTGATAGCCTTTACCTCTAATTCAAAAAATTACTTTAATTTTCTAGTAGGTACTAGAATCCACATAGACTGCACATAAGCCCAACTATGGTTGGTCAACCCATGTACATCTAAGGGTAGGTTCATAACCAATTGTTTCTCCAAATAGCTTCTAGTAATTTAATTTTGCTTCAGAAACCTAATCAATAGGCTTAGACCTCCACTATAAGGATCCAGTTAGATCCAACCGTTAACATGAGCATACTTGGTGCATCTAACTAATGAATAATTAAGCCCAACTATGGTTGGTCAACCTAACCATCATTAGAGAGACACATCCAAATCATCATATGATGAATGATAATTCTATTAGTCAACAAGCACCAGGCCTATGGGCCTCCAATGATTATTGAGTTAATGGACTCATTATCAAACACCTTAATGGAAGGCTATGACTCGGTTATCTCCATAACTTCATCATTTTAAGGACCTAATAATTTTAGAGGATTTAAATTATTACTATTTAAGGATAGAAAGGACATGGACTAATTTGCTCCCACTGACTTCACCAAGTCAGGTCCTCCTACTGACTTCACAAGTCACTGATAAGGATTATGATCAATTTTGGTCCATAGGCATCTATATCAGTCTCACTGAATGAAATTATTCTCACTGATTTTCTATGTGACATGGGTTAGCTCGAATCGATAAGCAACCTAATCAAAATCTGATTAACCACATTGATCAAATAAGTGAGATCGATGGAAGGGTCTACCAAGGCTTGCCTTAGACACCATCAGAAATGGCTAGATAAGCAATCTACCAATTAAAAATCATCAGTCTAGAATGCCAAACTTACCTTAGATACCAATTGATTTATCAGTTTTGATTTGGTCTGCCTAAAGACTCGACCTCAACCACTGAGCTACAGTTAGGTCCATTTGTTAGATATATTGACTTTGATCAACTACAACTATTGAATTGATCTATAGAAAAGAAATAATCTAATTTTAATTAACTATTAATTAGGATTGATTAATTTATTAACTAAGTTCATATTTAATCTAACCCTAGGTCTAATCCAGTTAATGACCTGATCAAAACTAACCCATTTAACCTTTAACCCAAGTTTTACGAAATTATCTTAGGATCTTCAAATCACAAACCTAGATCCTAAACAATCACTTAATTCTCAATTAAGTTCAAAGTTTTGATTTATGAAACCTCAAAACTAGTTTTTGATTTTATTATTTAAAATATTTTTATATTATAAATAATTTACATTGAATCATATTCAATACATGGTTTTAGATCTAATTTATTTCATTATTTAGATCATGTCCTAGGATTTTGAATCTAAGATTTTATAAAAAGTAAGTTCTCAATTTAAATTCTACAAAATAAATATGTTATACATATACATTCTAGATTCAAAATAAAAATTACATATCAATATATGCAATAAGAGGATCTAGATCAAAACATAAAACACATCATATGGATCAGATCATAAACTATTTAAAATTAAATTTAAAATCTAAAAATAAATGATAAATTACTTTAGATCTTATCTAACATATTTATGACTTAGATTTCTTAGATCAGCACATACTAGGATAATCTTTTCACTGTAAAGATTAAACCTTACAGCAGGACAACCTTATGACAGTATGTGCAATTCTGATATTATTTAGATCTAATTTAAATAATCTAAAATAGATCAAATATCTATTTAATTTTAAATTTAAATCAAAAAATTAAATCATAAATTTTCTTAGATCTAATCTAAATTATTCATGATTCAAATTCAGATCAGCACATATAAGGACAACCTATTCATTGTAAGTGATTAACCTTACAATAGGACAACCTTATGGTAGTATGTGCGATCTTTAATTAATTTTAATTTTTAAATTTAATCTAAAATAAATATGATCATGTTATAAAAGAACCTAAATGCTCTGATACAACTATTGGGAAATATGCAGGATTTCATGCATAGATTTCAAAACTTTTTCGAAAATAAAGAGCAGCAGAAGACATAGATTAAACTATTTAATCTACAACATGCATGTAATCAAATTATAAAATTCTATATCAAGGATCTATTACATGTTATGATGCAAATATAAATTTAAAATTAAATTAATCATAAGTGGTATTGATCATATTAATATCTAGATCTACAATAATTCTAGATCTAACCCTAGATCGCATCTAGGTCACCAAGAGATCAGATCTCTTATCTTTGCACGAGTTGAGAACTCTGTAGTTGAATTTGTTGCTACCTTTAGAACCACACAAGCATCTAGCCTTTATAGGTGATCCACACGAATCTGCAATGAATCGAAGGTTCGTTGAACGAAGATCCATTTAAAGTGCTAGCTTCTCGCGGATCCCTCCTGATGGTTAATCAAATACATATTTTTTGGATCTCTTGGATACTCTAAGAGATGAAGAACATTAGGAAGAATATGGAAGGAATTCAATCCTTGAATCTTCTATAAATCAGAAAATAAAATTAAGAAAAAATAAATCCTAAGAGAAGATAAATCTTCTCCTTTAGGACATCAATAGTTGATATCCTGAAAATATCTCTATGCTAGGACAAGAGGAGACCTTCTCCTCTAAGATTTTTTTTAAGTTTTTAGATCTAAGATTTCTAATTTTATTCACTAAAAATCCCATAAAAAAAGAAGAAGAAGGGTTCTCAGAGAAACCCTAAGAGAAAACATTCTTCTCTTCTTCTTCTCGCATCAGGATATGGTTAGATCATGTCCAAAGATGATCACTATGCCCTAACACCTTGGAGCAAGATCCCCACACCCAAATCCTCTCTCTATCAGATTTTATATAAAATAAAAATATAAAAAGAGAGAAATTAAAAGAAAAATAAAAGAAGATAATCTTCTCTTACCTTGTCTCTTCAAGACATCAACCTTTGATATATTAATTGAAGGCTCTTCTCCATGAATCTTGATGCCACAAATCCTCCAAGCCTTCTCCTCCTATTCCTATAATTTTTTTAGGATTTTTTACATCCTAAAACCATCTCATAAGGGGCATCCATCTTTTATTGCAAGACTAGATCAAAACCTAGTCAAAGGAGGACTACTATGGGGCGTCGCGTCCAACTCTTGGACGCCCCTCCCATGATTTTTGGATGCCCCTCCCATGACTTTTGGCATGTGAAATAGAAAACCAACACCCAAAAGAAAGGGAGAAAGGGCAGAAATCAAAAGGAGGGCGTGGGTAGAGGTGGTGCACAAGGGAGAAAGGAGTTTGGTCAAAAGGAGACTCTTGCAAGAAGGAAAGAAATCCCAACTCTTTCTTATTTTGACCAAGTCATAACAAACTCCCAAAAAATCTGATATGTGGGCGTGGATACTCCCCTTTGTTTTGGGATTTCACATAGAAAAGATCAGGAATTAAAATAATGGGCGTGGGGTCTTAGGAAAGAGGGAGAGTCCCAGTCCATTTGGGATTCCTCTTGTTTGACTAGGTCAAAATAGATTCAAACCTGATTTAAATCATATTTAAATCAGATTAAATACAACTAATTAAAAATGATCCTAGTTCAATTAGGAGTCTAATTAAATCAAATTAAATCATATTTAATTCTAATTTAAATCTCAACTTAATTAAGAATTAGGTGCACTTAAATCCTAGTCCAATGAGAAATTGATTTTCCCTTGCAATTGGCTTATCCAATAAATCAATTAGACTTAACCCAATTAAGTCCAAATTAATTTTAATTAAATATAATTTAATTAGACTTGATCTCGGCCTGATTGCTTAATCAAATTGAGCCAATTAGCAATCCAATTGCTAATCAATCCTCCTGCAACACTTGCATTAGGCCAAGCATCAATCATATTAAATTTTTGACCTCGAAATGATTCTCAATCATCGATTAACCATCTGATCAGATTATAAGCTTTAATGTGTGTGATGCCATAGATTCAAACCTAAGTCGGTAGCACTAGAACTAATTTCTATACCAATCAAAGTTACCATCTTACAATGGTTCCCGACGTCCGGATAGGTCAAATGTATGCAAAGCAATATTCTTAGAATCCGGGCTCATGATTACTGTATAATTCATCCCTTTTACCAATAATGCTCAAGAAAACTTTGAGTATGCTATTAGCACTCATACAAGTCATCACTATTATGTCTCAAAATTTTGCAAATTTCATGACATCTTACGAGGATTTCCCAAGCTTAGGTTTTGCCAAATTGAAACACAGCGAGTTATTCTTTTTCTAAAGTTAATCAAAAATAATCAATCCCATCTTGACTCACACACCGATTTTACAAGTACTTGACTATACCCAAAAATCTTTCGAATCTATATTAGAAATATAGACAGTCCGGCACCAAAGTACAGTGAGTTGCTTACAAGTCACTATGGTGATCTCAAGTCAAATGGACACTTATATCCATTGGCCTTAGCTAGCTATTCTTGATAGTAGAGTGCTATATTGGTCATGTTCAATGTAAATGTACACCTACATCTCACCTGGATGCCATACTAGTGTCTGCACTCCACTTGATTATGAAGACAACGAACGCATATGGCATACAGTGACTTACACTCGATAAGTTATCGTCCTTATTAATAACTTATTATTTGCTCGTGAATAATTTAAGAACCATCCGATAAATCCTCCTTTATTGATTCATTATGGTTCTAAGGACTTCATCATAATTTAGGAGTTCATTTAAGAAAGATAGAACTTTTATAATGAACCAGCCAAATAACTATTATTATTAGCTAATTCATATACTAATTTCAATCATCTACTACTTAGATGATTGACTTTAGAACATATTTTTCAATAAATTCCATATTATAAAATAAGAAATTTGAAAAATTTGCTGGCAGTTACATCGAATGCATACTTAATTGGATTTAATTTCATCTGATGTCATCATAGTGTGCCAAAGGCTTCTTTCAAATCTCGAATATGATCGCTAGTCTGAACACTTTTCACCAACATGTCATCCATGTAGAATTCCATATTTCAACCAATTTGATCTTTGAATATCTTGTTTACCAGTCGTTGGTAAGTTGCTCCAGCATTTTTAAACCAAATGGCATTATCTTATAACAGTAAATGCCATTGTCAGTTATAAAAATGGTATGCTCCTCATCTTCTGGTGCCATCCAAATTGGATTGTAATCTACGAAGATATCCATGAAGGTTAATAGTCAGTTTTCTGATGTTGCATTGACTAGTTGGTCAATTTTCGACAAAAAAAAATTATCATTCTAACAAGCTTGATTTAAGTCAGTGTAGTCAATGTAGATTTGTCACTTTTTGTTAGCCTTTCTCACTATTACGATATTTGCAAGCCAATTGAGATAGTGAGATTTTTTGATGAAGTAGGCAGCGAGAAGTTTGTCTACCTCTTCATCAATAGCCTTCTATCTTTCGAGGGCGAAAGGTCTTTACTTTTATCTCACCAACTTGGCCTTCGAATCAATATTCAGTCGATGAGTTATTACTTCTGGAGGAATTCCAAGCATGTTGGTTGCTGACCAAGCGAATATATCAGTATTTGCCCTCAGTAGATCTATTAGTTGATTTCATTCTTGTTCGATCAATCGTGACCCAATTGAAATGATTTTCATTGGATCTGCTTCTTTTAAGAAAATTGGCACTAGTTGTTCTATCGGTTCTCTCCTTCATTTTCTCTTTGATCGAGTTTGTCGATTGTCAGAAGATCTTCTGGTTTGGCACCTTCGGTAGAGATCATAAAGAATCATCATGCTAGTTGTTGATCCCTATGCATTTCGCCGACTCCCTCTCAGCTAGGAAATCAGACTAAGAGGTGGAAAGTTGACACTACTGCCCTTAATGCTTTGAGTGTAGGTCGTCCGAGTATGGCATTATAAGTTGAAGGCACTCAAACGATAGTAAATATGGTGAGAATAGTGCTTTGACATGGTTCAGTCCCTATAGTGAGGGGGAGAGTGATCTCTCCTTCCACATTGACTACATCTCTGGTGAAGCTGATTAAAGATGTTGATACTTTTTTTAGTCGATCAGTCGGCAGTAGCATTTGGAAGAAAGTCGAATAAAATAAAACATTGGTCGAACTTTCGTTATCCATAAGGATTCTTTTTACATCATAATTAGCTATCATTGCCGACACAATGATAGCATCATTATGGAAAATTTGAATTCCTTGTACATCATCATCCAAAAAAGAAATTATATTATCTTCATGCCGCTTTTGGGCCAATCCTTCTTCGAAAGTTGCCTCCCAGTCCTCAACCATCCCAAAATCATGTTAATGACTCCCACCATTGGCCAACTATCATTTGGTTCCTCAGATTGGCACTGAGGTTGTCGATCGATAGAAGTTTGAGTTGGAAAAATGTGTCGATATTTTACCAAGAAAAGTTACCCCTCGGGGGGAAACCAAAAAATCAAAAAAAAAAATCTTCCTTCTTTTCCCC